>LUCH01002765.1:7163-29479 GCA_013368495.1 Paragonimus heterotremus | reverse complement strand
TTAGAACTTCTATTGTGTCGGGGTTTGGATAAGCGGTGAATCGAGTAGATTTTCACCACAGTGAGATCATCCGGGGACAAGCCAACAGTAAATAAGGACAGGGGTTCTACAGTTTGCTCAATACGATTTTCGGTCCGTCGGTCCAGTCTACTAAGCTGGTGATTCATGTGGTCCCCGGCTCTTCCTTCACTCAGCCAGAGGAAATCATGGTAGTATGGCACAAAACTTTGGCAGTTTAAAAACCGGCGTGCTACTCTTGGCTGACTGGCCATGAACAACATACCGCAACGAACTTCCAAATCTTCACCAGTCCTGGCCTCAGATTTGCCAGCGGTGTAGAAAGCGGTTGGATATCTGCCCAAAGGACAGTCTACGGGTGAAGGTGTGTTGCCAGCCAAACTTCTGGAGAATGGAGGATCAGTTTCAAAGCACGACCTGGTCCAGTCGGTTCTCCTCGTCCGAGGTCACGAAATAATGCCATGAGATTTCAAGGATGCCCTTATCATAACATCGTGTGAAATTAGGTGATCCCTGGAAATAATTGATCATTTCACAGATATGCATTTCATCATCCGCAGTCAACCGTTTATTTCTGGAGTATGTATTAAGGTGACCATCTTGGAATTCATACAAATAGATAAGATTTGTCTTCCTCATTTGATAACCATCAACATAATAGTGGACGGCCCAAGATGTATTGATGCTCTGGTCTACAAAACTAGAATGCATTATCACATACAGCGTGAAAATAGTACCTTTTGGCAAGCATCGTTCGACGTGCAGTGTACGCATTTGTACACCAGACTTCGGTAAGGATAGCATGACACACTTCCGCCGCTCTACGATATGTGGCATATGCGGTTGCCTGCAAAATGTTACTTAGGAACCTTGCACAAGTTTATTGCTGGACTTTGTACAAGTCGTTAGAGAAGCTACTTAATCTCACGCAATTTTTATTGAATATCATGATGCTGCTCATTGTTCACCGTCGGAGTGAATAATTATTCACTCCGCGAAATCATTGACGTGAAGTGGGCAGTTGTCAAAACCATAGTCTAATTTAGGTGCCACGTGGAGGTCTATAGTGCGTGTTCCACATGAAGTTGACTTTTGATGTGGTGAAGCCATGTCTGTTACAAGCTTTATCGATTATTGTTACCTGTTCCCATCTCGGTTTATTTCCTTTCGGAAAATGTTTTTTGTGGAATTTCAGTATTGCCTTCTTGTTTTTCTCCATACCTTGTTGTTCTCTAATTCGTGGCTGTTTTTTTTTCCAGATTTTGTTGCATTCGTATATCGCCTACGGCATGCTGGATTTGAGGATGCCTTCTACTTCAACGAGACTTGTTCCTGATTGCCTTTACTTCTTGGACTCTATCAATTTCTTTGAAAGAAATATACATGTACTTTTTTATCACGGTTTTTTCATTTTGCGGTTAATTTCTGCGTGTTCAGCGGTCATGTAAATGTCTACCGTAGTATGTCCGTCTTTGAGGAGATTTGTAGAGTTGTAGGATGCGTCCATTGTCCATCTCTATATCGGTCCATATCGGTCAGCTTCATCACAAAAATGATCCTGTTAAATTGGTTTGACACCATGTTGCCAGATAAAATCGATCGTTTAGAAGAGGATTCGATGAAACTTATGGAATAGTGTCAATAGGTCGTACGCGTTGAATGACATAGGTTTCGAACTACTTTAGCTGTTGAAGCGAATAACTAGGAATGTAAGGGGCGTGCCGTTAGCGCAGTTGGCTTACTCGGATCCTACTCTGGCCCACTCTGACCCGACTCTGGCCAGAGTCAGACCGCCTCTGGATTTTGGTGCAAGCCTTCTCGGATCCGACTCCTTGTCAACTCGTACCAGAGTCGGACCGACGCCGGGCCAGAGTCGGTGTGTTTACTGGGAAAGGTGCGGAACTGGTTCATCCGTATTGCTTTATCCAAACAGCAAGTGGAAACAGATGATATGAAAACAACTGAAATATGCGGTTTCTATATAATATTATGAGGTAGGTTTTGTAGGACTATTTTTTTAATGCGATATTTTTTCCTCGGGGTTTCTCAATTGTGCGCAGGGAGTAAAGATCACGTCCAACAAAGGGGGAATAAGTAAAGGTAGAAAGCACGATCACTGACTTTCTATCGTATACACGGCTGTCGCCACACACCCAACACTGTCGGCTGCTTCAACACCGCCATTTAAAAGTTTTTTTGGCTCACCGCAGATTATTTGAATTTTCCTCCATTGTAGAATGCCATTTTTGCTCCGAATAAAGAGTGATATTTGCATCGGAAAGAAGTTCGGCGTTTGACTGAGAGGCTGCAACAAACTTTTGTACCGAATGAAAAATATTTTTTGATACCTCGCTTGCTTCTGCAAAGTGGAGCCTACTTCAGGTCGGAGTCACCGCCTTTTGTGGGATGCAGTTACGTCCTGCATGTGCATGAACGATCACTTGTTAGTGATAATTGCCTTGTTCAGTCCACGGTAATCGTCGAGCGGGCCCTGCTTTCCTCAAAATTTTCCGGACCAAATGCAAATGCGAGGCCTATAAACTCTCGGAAGGGTGTGCCATTTCGAATTCCGTCATGTGTCCGAATTATGCCCCTGCGAGTTTTAGTTTATCGGAACCTAATTAGTCAGAATTTGCTGAGACTGGAGGTGCCATCTCGTGAATGTAGCGCGTGACATTAAGGGGTAAAAACGGAACGTCGTTCAACAAGCAAACAAGTTGTGGAGACTGACCGAAACGAGCCACTGCTGCTGGTTAGGCTCTTATGGGTGCAGTGGTCAAAGTTGTTGCGCATGTGTCCCATATGCATAAACCGGTGCGGGATTTGGTTAGGGTACAGCGTTTTGCACACACTACTGAGTAGGGATGCCCCCGGCATCATTACAACAGGTACTGTGACTATTTGTACGCCCGATTGAATGTCCACCGGAAGTCCAAAAACGAAGGCGGCATTCGTTAGTGTTTATGGAGATTGCGTTGGTGGCAGTGAGTTGTGAATCGTGAGGGTACAGCTTTCCGTCCTCTGTAGATAAAGAAACTCTACTGTGCTCCACGGTGCCAACGGGAAACTTGAAAGAGTATTTGCTTAGTGAACGATGTGTCACACTCAGCTACAGAAAAACTGATGGAAAGCACACCGGAATGTGTTTCGGATGTCTACACATTCGTCGGGCCAAGCTTAGTTTGCTCTCAACGTATATATGTCAGCTGAGTGCTAGCCTCATCAACGGGGCCTATGTATTCCACAGATGTCGTCGTACGCTGGCGAAAGGATCGGTTAGGCCTATCGCTGTAGCCTCTTGGGTGTTTTGAAGAGAGCAGATTTGAGCTGACTCAGAGATCTGCGTGCAGCAAGGAAATGTTTGTAGGCGCCAAGGTTATACTGATCGAGTTGGCACGAAGCGGAGCCTAAGTATACCGCATATATTCGAGCTAGCATTTGCCCAGTCCAGAAGTCAAAAGAAACTTGTACTAGGACCGTTCAGGATGAGTTATATAGATATCCGTCAGTTCCGACGAAAACTGAGATAACATACTGGCAGTCGTCAGTGAGGTATGCAGCCAGCGAAAACACAAACCAACAATCAGCGGAACCATAGGCATCCATTATGCGAGTATAGAAGGGTTGTAGCTGAAACGGTAGAAGTGGGAATCAGTGTTTTCGTCGGATAAATAACGAGCATCAAAATTAATCATTATCCGTCGGATGAGTAAGGATTGACTCGCGTACACATGGCCAATTACCTTAAAGCATGATCAGTAAGCAACAAACAAAACAATGCGCACGTTTTTAATGATAGGGTGAGATGTGTTACGCATGTTTACACCACACCGGAGGTAGAAACAACCAGGTAATAAGGTAGACCGTTTTCCACCGGAAATAGTATCAGGGAAACAGGCTGAATACATAATTTCGACGTTTAACTATGCAACAACCGTGGCAACATAGTTTTCGTTAGGAATTATTGTGATATTTCGTGTACAATGCAATGTGAACACAACGTGGCCGAAATTTACAAATTCCAATATATCACCGAAACCGCGCGAAATTGAGCGTTACTACGATATGGAAAGATGTATTCCACCACGAAAATTTCAAGGGAAGCATTGTCAGAACGTAAAATCTATTAGGAAAGCCAACGTGATGCTTTTATCGGAAAAAATGGCGACACCTTTTTTTAACAAAAATGCCAATATGAGCAATGTTTAGGTACACCTGATGTTTTTCATTTCAACACCATTAGTATACTCGATGAAATCTATATATTGGTACCGTGATATGCATTTTAATATTCCATGAAAAATTTGAAAAATCTAAAGTCTAAATGGCCGTTTCCAACTCGTTTCGGCCTTGAAACCCTATACCGGCAAACGATAAAATTGCCGGGTTTTAATGCCATCGTAATGAAAATTGGCAAATTACTTTATAATGCGTTAGATATGCTTATTCTGCTGTAAGTAGTAAGTTTTTTCAATGTGTCATGCTTTTTGTCCCGGACGTTGAGGAATGAGATATTTTGATAGGGAAATACACTGGCCAGGTTGCTGAAATTGGGTTGTTGTTTGATTTAAGGAGGTCCGGCAATAGAAGAATGAGGAACGTGCACAATATAAGTTTTCAAATATTTTTCTGTAGTTTTCGCATTCGATAGCCCGTTAAACTGTTGATGACGACTGTCTTAAATGTGAGGTTGTATCATCGACACCATGCGGAACTGGGAACACCAGACATTTAGCGACACCGTTGGCAGGTAGTTACGGCTGCAACAGACGATTTCCAGGCATAGTGTGACCTTTAATCTGTGTGATCTGATTACCATAACTACCGCTCACTTTAATGAAGCATAAGGTGGTTTGGGAATATGGTAGCCAAGAATTGGGTGAAACTATGAAGCTACACTCATCTGATAGTACGTTGAACCTCATGAGCTTTTAAGCGATCACCCTATAGTCACAACGCCGCGACCTATGGTTCAATGCGCTGACGTCTATGCTCAGCATTCAGCCTACATTACCATATATTCAAAACGCCACGACCTATGGTTGGACGTCACAAAGGTGAAAATAAAATGGAAGATTTGAAATTAATCTGCTAGGAGTATACCATTGTCGCCATCATCTAGAGCGGTTGTCGACAACCTTATTGCTTTCTGTTATGCATCAGTAAAAGTCCTCTTCTTGCTATGTGTGCAAGTCTAAAGGGAGGGGTTACGTAACTTCAGAGGTGTGGCACAACATACCATAACCAATGACGTCCGTTACATCGTTTGGTAATACTTTCACTTGGATTCGTTTGCGCGGATGGACGACACAAAGCGAATCGTCTGACGCAACCAGGCCATCGGTAATTACTGGTGTTGGACAGGATTTCTCTTTCGATTTCAACGTCGGGCGAATCATGTTTTTGAGGTGAATGCAACTAAGCCCGATGAGTTCATGAAGTGACAACATATTAGGCGAGGGGAGTTGCAGCTGTTCAGTGCGGAAAGGGAAGTGCGATACATCGGCATCGTTCATACATTGTGAGTGGAAAGTTAACGGGTCACTATCGCATCGGTAACCATTCATGTCAACAGGATCACCACAATATCCACAGGGCACCCCCATGTGGACATTCTTCTCCCATCCCGACCGTTTTACACCGCATGACGGAACAAGCGGGAGTCCGTATGCGGTAGGGCCGCCTTAGCTTTTGCGATGGACTGGTGCGCGAAAGCTATAATAGCATTTAAAACACGGCTTCCTACCTTGGGATTACCACCCTGCAGCTTGGCTAACCCCCGATGCAGCAGTTTGTAATCCGGTTGAAATTGATTAGTGACAGCGACATTTACCTCTGGGCGAAACATGCTGCTTCCAGGCAAATTGTATTTGGCAAGTCACCGTCGATGGATTGGGAAACAGTCTGGAATAAATGTGGTATCGCTAACAACAACCCACTGTATGGACATAAATATTCTTTTAAACACGGACACATGTGGATGCATGGTAATCACATGGACCGGCAGAAACTGCACTCACACATGCGATCACCGATGTCAGTTGTGTACTGTGCACCCTCCTGGCTAACCCGAAATTAAAAATTGATATTACATAAGGCGCGGTTACCTTGAACCCGTCTTGTCGACTACAGTGCGATAAGGGAGCACACCCACCGAGATGCTTCAACACCAACTGACTGGCGAACGTTGTCAGTCAAGGAAGTATGTACTTAACTTACACGTCGACGCTAACTACCTCACGACGGTCATAACCATAGGTGCAATGCATTTTGGACTGTCGCATTAGCAACTCGCTGTGGGACCAAATTTCACTGGTGGCCTTGGCGAAATAATCCCCTGGGTGAGCGCGCTTCTTAACTCGCACACTTGCAGCCTCCAGGTGGTTGTTTGTTCAGTTTCCGAAGTGAACAACCCCTGATTGTGCATGGATTGCCCACTTAGGCTTAGTATAAAGCCAGTTGCACAATAGATACTTCATAAACTTTGGGTATGTGCGTCTGATTAACGCAACATTTCGGCCGAACCTTGAACATAAACGGATAAAGTTTTCACTCACTATTCTAACTTATCTGAATTAGCCATGCGATGAAACAAATGTCGACTTCTAAATGAATTCGTCTTGATGGTTATTATAAGGTTATCTACACAAACTTACGTGTTTCCTCGTGGCACCTCGAACATATAAATAACATAACACTACGTCGCACCAAAACACGACTCGCGCTGCTTGCATTTGGGCTGCCATTTTGTCCATCACAAACGTTCTCACAGGTATGTGGTCCCCCATCACATCACGAAATGTTTCGAACAAGCGACGCACGGCAACGTGCTCTTTACTCTGAACATAGCCATCCATCACGAATCTTCGATGTCCCATCCCGTCTGTGACAACAAACTGATTTAGCTTCAAGCTACAACCGCAAGTGTGAACTGGTAGAGGACTTACTTGTGGCAATTGGTTCCATGCGTGGCATCGACGTTGACCACATCTGGGAAATGTTTGAACAACTGCACTTGCTGCTTACGCGTAAAACATGCGTGCGTGTACTTGTTATTGTCGTCTTCGAATACACGCAATACGCTATTTTTCTATATATGTTCAAGAATTCGTGGCAGATTTTCCGCAACATATATGTACACAAATACACTTATTGTCGGAGGTTACAACCGATGGTGGATGTTGCAAATAGCCCTTGTCGTTATATACTTGTCATAAACATCCGCAGCATACTGCTTTAACTTTGCAGTTGGAGTGTTGTACTCGAACGGATGCCTAGAGTTGCTCACTTCACTTGCAGTGGGCCGACGGTTTTTTAGGTGTGCATCGTGCTTCAAGGCAGTTAGGTCGCGGTTGTGTTCTAATGTAAAAGAGCTAAACACCAAACACGGCCTCCCTCCTAACGACGTTAAAGCGCGACTGGCAGCATATAACACGAGGACTTCGCAAAGGAAAGCTGGTGAATTGAACCCATTAAACGTCATGATCCGCGGCTTTTGATCCTACGTTGCTTGTACTTGGTACACCGGTACGTCATCCACAACGCAACGTCAGTACTACTCACATTCACGTTATCATGCTTCAAGCGTCTATTGCTTTATGTTTTGCTTGAGCTAAGCACGTACAAAACACTGCGGTCCTTCATATATTTTTCAAACAACCTCGAAACTCCACGAATCCAGAAAGTTCCCTATCCTCGAATAGATCTTTGAGTCCCAGTAGATAATTCATCACCTGAAACCAACTTTATACACAATACATTCTTTATCGACATAGGAAGGTTAACTATCAATCTAACATGAAGAGCTACTTCACAGGAAGACGTACATGTACCGTCACAACACCCAACAATAATATTTTCAGTCTTGGGGACAGACGAAAGGCAAACCAATCAATGGTCGGCTGAACTAGGACTTATCAACTAGGTGTCGCGCACTGTTTTAGCAGTACCAATGACGAAGTGTGTGCCGAGTAAGTAGGACCATGTATTTGGACCCGGTGGGCTGCAGCAAATTTTATCGCGCCTATTCATCAAGAGAGCTGAGTTGAGTTTCAGGAAGAACATGGCCCTTAAGCGATTTTATGGTAATGTGCACTTTACAGTCGTCTGTATACGGGGAGCTTTCTAAGTTTTGATAGCCCATACTAAGCAGGGTGAACGGCAGTAGGCAAAACATGCGCTCCAGTGGTATTCCTGTGTGGACACATCGGTCCTGTCAGACAGCTCTGTTAATCGTCGCACGGAATTGCTGGTCCATATTATCAACGTGGAGTGTCGCTTCCAACACCTAGAGGTGGCAGCCTGGCTATCAATATCCGGTGATCCTGTCCGCCGAAAACTTTCGTTAAGTCCACAAACACTATGTAGGCAGTCGGGCCGTCGTCGATTGATTCAGTCCAGTGATCCGTATGGAAGAGTTGTTCAGTGTCGCATAACCAATCACAGCCGTACCCGTGCTCAGTGCCGTCTGATGGTTCGTCAATCTCTAGGTGGGCCCTCAAATCGCCGTTCCAACGACGGGTAATCGGATCTGAAGCAAAATGTGGTCGGCCTTAAATATCCAAGTACACATGTTTTTTGTGCACGTGTATTTCGGATATGCGTGCTACGTACTCACCGAATAAGACGTCCCGGTACATGCGCTTCAGCTGGCTTACCTACTTCACACTTCTGAGGACGGCGGGCATGGAATAAATGTAGATGTGGGAGTTGAGCGATTTCCTGTGTATCGGACTTCAACATAAAGCGCCATTCATCACACGAAATTTTTACACCCTGATGTCCAGTTTACCTCTTGAAGGAATTCCCTGCACGGTTAAAGTCAGTTCATGCGGACTTTTGTTTTTGATCGCCCGAATTCGAACTACACAAACCCCATGCATGTTTCAGACTTTCAGCCATGCTAGGTCGTCACGGAAATGAGAAGTGAACCGATGTTTTGGAGTCAGTGTGTACAGTCCAGGTGGTTCAGATGCAATATTAATAGAGCCATGGCTGTTGCAGTTGGTTGTTAAACTTTACTCACGTGCACGCAACTCTCGCTGTCGGAGTGTTATTTGGGGAATACACATATATGTGTGACCTGTCTATACATCGCTGAACATAACCTTCCGGCCGATGATAAAGGAAAGCATCACGAGCTGAGGACTTCAGCGAACTACTCACGGGCTAGAGGTTGGAGGCCTAAGTTACCCAAGTCCAATCAGCTCGTCCATTTCGATGTCCAGCCGGTTTACGTCGACCTGAAAAGTAGTCATTGGAAACGGGGTGAAGCACAGCTTTCGGGACCTACATAGAGTACCGAAAACAAAGGAATCTACTGGTCCAACAGAGCAGAGGAAAGTACTAATCTGACAATCTCTCAAGTATGTGGTAATCTGCCAGCACTTTGAAACGGCCCGCAAAATGGCGACTAACAAAGTCTAAGTTCGTTTCAGTGGCTGAAGGCAGAACGCAGGAAGGTCTTGGGTCGGAACTTACGGTGACTCTTGTAATGGCCTTTCCGACTGTTATCAGGAACAAGTTGTTGCACAGACTCTGCGCTGAAGAAACTGTTTAAGGATTAAGTCACCAGGCAGTCTTTGAAACTCAGATGGATAAAGAACAAGAATTTCAAAATGTTTTCAAGCGTTCATGTGAACGGTGGAAATCTGACGCAATTCAGACACATGTGCAACCAATGTACTGATTTGACCGGAAATAGCCTTCAACATAACAGAAAGGACCACTCGCTTCAGAGCCCACATTCCCCACTACTATTGACTCATCCCCTACTGAAGATCGCCGCTCACTATCGTCTAGTGGTTCGCTTGTAGGTGCCTTTTAACCCTTTCTTCCGCCATGCTCTGGATGTTCTTACCCGGATCCAACATCGCTTAGTAGTGCGTCGGGCTTAGGGATTGATCCCCGTATATATCACCCC
This sequence comes from Paragonimus heterotremus, assembly GCA_013368495.1. NCBI lineage: Eukaryota > Metazoa > Platyhelminthes > Trematoda > Plagiorchiida > Troglotrematidae > Paragonimus > Paragonimus heterotremus. The sequence goes on along the minus strand of LUCH01002765.1, from coordinate 19,539 downwards.
GGTTAACATTTTCCAGGTCAGCCTCATAAGGTGAACATCTGTACGTCTTCCGACATTGTTGTAGTGATTCTCATTAGATATAGCAGAGATGAAGGTCAGCCCTTGCAATCGTTACCACTGAACACTCCCGCCCTCATCGTATGGCTCGCCAGCTGGTGTCAGCCGAAAAAATGAGGACTATGACGGACGACATTTGCAATAGGGAAGCATGTTGACTCAGCTGGGGTGAGACAGATTACTTTGTGGTTGGTGTGTCTGGATTGATTACTCATCATAGTGGTTCATATATCGTCGTTGAGCTACGCGTAGCCCAAAAACATCCTAAAGTTGAAAACAACGTTAGGATCAAGGTGTCCAGGTACAATGGAAGAAAATGCACCAGTGATCACATGGGACAAACCACGACCGTTCACGACGATATTCTTGTCCAACAAAATCATTGGGTTTAGAGCGGAACCGGCAAGGTCAAAAATGAACCCCAAAGCGGGTAGGCCAGCCCAAGGACGGCTACTCGCGCGGTAGACATTCAATGAATAATGCATCCAGTAAATGCATTCAGTAAAATGGAAACAGATTGGGCTGGGCATAGAGGTTAGGTGTCAGACCGGTGAGCAAAACAGGAAATACAAAGGAGAGAAACGAATATTCTGACTGCGGGCCTGGTAACTAAACGTTTACTCGATTAATACCGCATTATATACAGTTCTTAGGAACAATTTCTCGCTCTTTTTTTTGAGGTTGACACTTCATCCGCAGATTACACGTAATTTGGTGTGAAGTTGGGTCGTTAGCAAACAATTTTTTGATAATTCATCCTCCTAGCACTTGGCTTGGTCACATCGCTGCTTGACGACGACAGTTAACGACGTTTTTATGTCATTTAATTCTGGCATTTGTCAAGAATAAAGACATCCATTATCATGAAAGTGCCACTGATCATGGGGACTGTGTGACTATCGAGGGCAGCCATGCTTTTCTGAGCCACCCATTTGTCAGTCAGCGATCAAGCACTTCTCTGTCAATCGGGACTGCGGCGATGTTCCACGAACAACTCCCCTTTGGACAAGAATCGGTTGGAAAGTCGTGTCTACGGCGTAGTTTTAGTTTCTGTTAACCCGATTTCTTCGAGTTTGCAAACAACTGGTTTATTCCAGACGCATTAAATGTATCTAAGATCCCTCTTGCCGGTAGGGTCCCGTCCAAACCCACTGATAATAAATATTATCGCAGTTTGTTTGGGGTCCCAGGGACTAGGCAGCAATCCAGACCTGGGATGGTGATAGGAATGGTGGCGGCCCCACACTAGACGATGGAGAGTGTGAACAAGTCCACCGCCGTTTCTTTCGATCGACTTAATCATACTGTGGTGGATGTTTCTGATGAAGTTTCCGATAGCCCATTGAAGAGGAACCCACATAAAAGCATAAGAGCTAGATATGAGAAGTGGACTACCGGAACTCAGCAGAAGGTGCCGCATACTTGCGGAATTCGAATCCTCACCGGCAGACGGGACAAGGTTTTTTGACGTACCAAAAAATGCTATCAGCTCTTCTGTGTGTCAGTGGATTTACGGGACGCCTAATTTAGTGAAGACCCCGTTGAGCCCTTAAAATGCATTCTCAAACCGTCTGATTTTGCGGCCAGTCTAGCAAACATCAAGGTGAACACCTTCGATTTAATCCAGAAGAATTATTATATTTTTGTCAAAAATTTCGTGGTCAATATGACAGGTAAATTGGCAGGGAGTAAAGGCTTTCTTAATTGATGCATTATTGTCGCAGTTCGACAGAACAGGCAGCTGAACACCATACGCTCTTGCCAAGGCAGGTGGAATTTACTGAAGCCTTGGGAACTCCGCTAACAGTTTGACCGCCGGCATAACAAGGTGGAAACAGTAAGTGGGCGAGCTTTTTTGATTCCAAATTGGTTGCTGAAGGTGGTCTGTTGACAGCCAGGCAAAAGGCTGTTAGGCGGAGTTGGTGCAGCCAGAATACAATGCCGAACTGAACTGCCTAACGAACTTCGTCCAAACACGAGCGACTGCCTCGCCACTTGAAAGAAGGACTGGCAGAAGTTGCCGACAGTATAACCGATTCCGGAAAGTAAACTGCATTTGGCGACTTATTGAATTTCGTAGCAAATGGTGGCGATCAGCGCTATTCAGCATGGCCAATTGGCCCCTCGCTGATAAAGCAGGAAGAGTAATCTAGGGTCCTGTGAAATCGCTGGAGTCAGGTAATCTAGGTGTAACGTGGGAGTAGGTATGCCTTATAAGGGGGTAGAACTGAAGTGCCCGGAATATGAGGACAGCCACTACATATCTGATTGTGTTTGTTTTATCAGCCAATCGTTAAAGGAACACAAATGATTGCTGAAAAACGGCAGGCTTTGCCTTGTTAGGTAGACGGCGAGCCACCAAACGAAGAATTGTAAAAAACAGACACGATGTAGGGTTCCCGGTTGTGGTCGACACCACGATGCATTTATTCAAGAGAACAGGCTGTAATTAATTCTGAAGCAGAATTTGGGTTCATTCTTGTACGCAGCTACGTCCACTATAAACTATCCGTTTGGTACTTGTTCCGATGAGTTTGATTGTTTCAGTAACGTCGTCGATAAAGTTTGACATATTAGATAGCAGGTCCAAAACTATACTGCTCAATGAATCTCCAAAGATAACAGGTTTACAGGGATGGCCCTGCTAAATAGTGTTCAGCACTGTACATATAACCGACACAACACTACGTAACCAGGTATCAACTGAGTTGTAATCCTCAGATCAGCAGCATTCTATTTCAGCTGATTTGGTTTGTTCGGTAAACCAGCTGCCTCTGACACAAGTTAACGTCCTTTAACAATTTGAGACAGATAATTAGCCTTACCTGAGCGTACATTCGGAACGAGCGTGAGGAATCTGACAGGGCGCGGCATCCCAGAAGCACATTGGGTGCTGTAACAGAGGCAGGGCAGTGACAATGGGGCTTGCTAAAATAGAACTCATTTTAGCTGGAGTCTCAGGGATCCGCGTCTCACTGTTTCCCGGAGTCTGCATTTCGTATACTTTGCCGGGGTGCGTCACGTTTCAGCAGATGATGTGATATGGAGAATGTTTGATTTAGATTTTTTCGATTGTAAAAATTCGGAAGCAAAAGAGCCTTCTGTGGACGACATACAAGCACTAAACACAGCGACCCCTGAGAAAGCAATTTTGACGCCAAGGATGGAGTTCACGGCATCCGTTCTGTCATGCAAACTGCCACATTTTCCGACGGATGAGTTGAGAACTTTAACAAATAATGTATTGTGGACAGATTCTGCAGCGGTACTGCAATAAATGCAGAATAATTCATCGCGTTTCACAGCCATTGTTACCAACCACGTAAGATTAAGTCATAACCGTACTTCTATCTACAAAGGAGGCCTGTGCCTTCCGGAATTAATCCGGTCGATGTGGCGTCTACGGACTGTCACAAGCCCTGGGCAAGCACAAGAAATTCTGGCTGCGGAGTCCAAACTCTTTCTTGAATCTAGAAAAAACAATAGCCGGGGACGCTAAATTTTGTGTTTCTTGAAAGACTAGACACATTTCTCCTGTGGCCACGGAATCCAATCTTAAATTTTTACTAGACCAACTGGTTTGAAGATATTGTGGGGGGGCGAAGATACTGCTGGCCGTCCTTTCATTATCACATGAGAGGTAAAAACCTTAAATGGCATTATGAGGCGAGACGCCGGATCGCTTTGCTTCCCACGTGTTACCACAGAGTAAGTACCGTCTAACGAAGCAATCAGCCGTTACTCTTCATACTGTCACCCTGACTCTGGAAACCAGCCGATTTTCGGGGCTGATTTTCGAACTTGCTAAAGTGTGTTAGATTATTTATGGGGTTGCTGTGCTCAGTTTTTCATTGCCGAGTTTGTTGAAAGTTGTCTCACTTTTATTATCTTTCATGAATGAATCGCATTAGTAATATTTATTACTACTTCAACTATGAATACCACTTATTTGGCCGTTATCAGGTATTAAAATTGCAAAATTCTGAATGCCAAAAACTAAGCATGTTCCATTTACGTTTATATATATAACATTTCTCAACCGTAAACAGCCGCTTTGTTCCGATTCAACGGGTGACAAATTGTCTGAATGAGCCGAATTCCGTTTCACCGTCCACAACTATTGCGCCGCGCTTAATTGTCCATTTCGTTATACGGGCACCTTCACTGTTCAATTTTCGCGGATTTTTCTTACTGTAGGTGCGGGACCTAATTTTCGTGTACCCTCAAATGATTAGTGCTGCATTAAATCCGGTTCTTGCTGGCGCCCTGTCATCAACCGTTTCAAAGGTAAATACCTTTCATACCGCTAGATATCGATGAAGGCATACATTTGATCACCAAATGACATTTTACTCAGCGTAAACTGAAAAGTTTGAAAACGATCCAGTGACGTATAAACTCACCTCTTTTAATTAAAAACCGGCAGACCTCATGCGGAATAAGTTGAAGTTTGTAACGTCAGTCCATATTCGTTCGCCCGTCTATGCATTCGTTGAATCTGCGTAACACTCGATCAGTCGACAAGCCACCAGCCGTCGCGATTCCGGATTACCATCGAGTTTTTACCAAAGGGTATTCAACACAGGCTGTTGACAACTACGTACCCGCCACCCAAGTGTAAACCGACATTTATGGTGGACAAATCCTTCTCAAAACCCCTTTCAGTGCGCAAGCCCAAAAATTGCTATGTGATCGCTGGGTTCAAGAGAGCGCACTGCAGAAATATGTCGACCCCTGATTTTGTTGAAATTTTGCTTCTGTGTTCAGTGTGGGGCTGAGTTTTACAGCAGATGCAATTCACGCGAAGCCACCTGTGAGCGACACCACACTTGACTTCTTCCAGAAGAGCAACCGTGCGTCAGTCGCTGCCTCTTTCGAGTGACCCAATAATTTTTCTGACCGACGGGAATATATTCCGTCTGTCAGCCACGCATGCGACAGAAACGATGAAAATGTTCTTATACACTGGTTCATTCACGTTACAGCCCTAGGTCTACCAAGATCTCGGAGCTCATTTTAATTGAACATGCGATCCACGGACACACTCAACCCCCTGCAACGCTTCACGAGTGAAAGAAACCAATACTACCAGCATTTTGGCAGATCGACACGATAAAGGACAGATGATCTGTGTTACCTTCTGACCGCTAACCCGATCTGATTAGACAGAGCCACTGAAAACTCCCGAGTAATCCATATCGCTTTCTTGATCGGAATAACCAGTGCGAAATTTGTTGATTAAGACCAGACGCCCATTTATGTTGGTCGGATCATTAGCGTCCTTTCAGTCACACCCAAGATTTAGAACGCAGAAGTTCCGGTTCACTAGAGTGGATTGATTTAGCATGTAATAGAAAACCTTATGCTTGAAAAAAGCAGCGTGTGAAAAGTACACGGCGGTTCTTCGGTACGCAGGGCGGATCACCCGCTAGTCCCCTCCTTCTACCACTGCGAAGTAACTTATCCCCGTGTGTGCATATTTTCCAATCAAGACAGAATGAACCAGCCAGTCGCGTCTGACATCAAACAGCCTCGATTTTTCAATTACCGAAACACGAGCCCGTTTTGATTGTCCAGAAAACTTTTTGCGTTTGGGTGGATGCAGTCCCATGCCTGCACATGGGATATACTACCAGATTACTTGGAAGGCAGTGGGTTGTTTGTGGAGGATAGTTAGGCTAGAGGAGCAAGCCGACATTCCAAGCTCTGTAGTGGATCTTTGTGCATGGTTATCGAACTCTGCATCGAGGCTTTAACAGACGTGGGACAACGATGGGCTCGAGGTTCATATTTGCCTGTCCATCATACGATTTGCTGTAGCACCGCTGTCGTTTCCTTCGACAAGTCACACGACAAGAAAGGCTAAAAATTCCAAACTCTTGCGAAGTGCTACACATGCCTACTTCTGCAATGGTCAATGGCAGTTCTGTGTTGTTTGATGTTTGGGACGTTGGATGGGCGAGATAGCTGCTGAATTCGTGAGTATCACAACCGGCATCCAGAGTGGGTTCATCTTGTTGGGCAAAACAGCCAGTTATACAATGTCCCATTAGAATCTAACTGAGTTTATCCATCCTTGATTTTCAGGGCTGTTACAGAAAGTGATAATGTAGCTGCCACTGAATTCATCATCGAATTTTTTTGATTGTTTCGTTGACCAAGGCAGGCCGCACTTCTGGCCGTCAGAACAGAAGATTGCCAATGTAACTAGAAAAACCTAGGGGCCTGCTCGTGTGACAATCGCCCATAATGCACCTTAACTCGTGGCGCAGAAGGCCGCTCGTTTCAAACTACGCGTATTGTACAAGGTCACTTTTACGTGAATAAACAAGTCGCTAATAGCGGAAGAAGGGCTTTGACCCCGAGGCAGAAATGTTTCAAATTTATCCGCGCAGCAGTAACCAAGTGCAAAATTAAGTCTGGTCAGTTTAGTTTTTGAATGGCACTCAAAATATATTCGAAAGACGACTTATCATCTTATTGTGGTATTAGGGTTGAAAATACAAGGAACAGATGCACGATAAAATAATCGTCTTTAGAAAATATTTCTGAATTATTTTTCCAATGAGAGTATGTGTGATGACTTTAGATGAACTTGCAGGTGCAAAATATCGAGTAAGAAGTGAACCTGCCATGTGGACATAGGCACCCATCTTCGCATCCAGTTACAACTCACTAGAGCACTCGGTAGGGTAGACCCGTATATTTTTTGCAGAAACTGCAATGGTTGAGTCCGCAGAGGCAACCAGACTTGAAACCTCAGCACTATCAGATAAATGGGATTCGAAATGTACGCGTCATTGATGGACCGTAGGCACCATCTTGCACACTTACTGGAGTTCCACAGGGCTCGATACTTCGTCCGTTGCCATCGTTTTGTTTGCGCGGGCGGCATTGAGCGATCAACGTTGATTGGTCGGTTCTGTTGTGCACACCTGACATGGAGGTATCGGTGTTACTGCTGCTCACGTAAAATGTGGGTATCCTCTAATAAGATATGAATGTTGTGCCTCATTGACCAATGGATGTTTAACCCAATGAACTTCAAAGTCATACATATCCCACAGTCCGACCCTGGAGGGTATCGCTTAAAAGACGCGACACTTATCGGGGAATCAGTGAAAATAAGACACACGAATTAAGCCAGATTTCATCATTCTCCGGAAATTCCAGCGGCCGTTTGGATGTGTTGAGCAAATCACCTGGAAGGTTCCATTTGACGCATTTTAATCATTAATCGGACCGTTTTTGGGGGCTACAATCCTAACGTATCCGACAAACGTGAGAAGCGTTCTACCCTAACTTGAGAGCCTTCATCACTTTAATGCCAAGAAGATGAAGGGCTCGAATACCCTCATGTACAAAATGCAAGCGGCAATACTGAACCCCTTGTATTAAAAATATACTACTAAGGGGATACCTCAGAATGACTTCTGAAGTGCTGAAAAGGCTCGGTAGCAAATAAGACCTCTCTTACATCTGTGAAACATACTGTGAAACCACAAGGCCACCAACGCTACCTGGTCATACAGCACAGGCTCTTCCAGTGGAGGAGACCAACTTTTAACGTTTCCGCTTGTTCTTCTTTCAAGGCGCTGGCAACTGAAGTTTTGCTGAATTAGTCAGTAGATTCGTTTGAAAGGCTGTTAGATGAACATCTGTTACTATCTTGGCCATTCGCTACCGATAATTACGAAAGTGGTACCATTTTTTAGTAAAAGATCGTAGATCAAACACGACCTTCGTTGTCCAACTCAATCTTCTAAGGCTACACACGCGTCCGCGTTTTGGGATCAGATTTCCGGTTCAAAACAGCGGTGGTTCCCCCTCAAACGTAGTGTGCATGTCTGCCAGGTTTGTGGTTGTTTGGACGATATCCTTTGTGAAGCATTTTTTGCCTACCGTTTCTATTCCTTTGGCCTGATTTCGTTGAGCAGTCACTCATTCGGTCGCTCATGTTGCCCATATTCCGAGCACTGGAAACTTTTGAACATACCTTGCCAACATGTTGAGGTATTCCACTGAGTGCTGCACTACTTGCGTTTCTGATTTTGTCATCCGTCAAACTTACGCCCTCTTTAATGCACTAGCCGCGGCTGTGCCAGAATGCCAGATGTACGCCATTGGTCCATCACCCACCAGAACCTTAGTTGATTTGAAAGTTAGTACTCCTGCTGTTCGTAATGAAAAATGGTTCGTTTCGTCATATTATAACTTTGCCGGCGACAGAGGAGAAAGTTTCTGGTTGACCGTGGTCCCTTAATTTCACTCGCTCTCCGATTGTGGACGTGCGCCATCCATGTGTTGTGCCACACGTCGTATCATCGTTTATTTCGGCGCTTTCTTTCTGTTGTCCCAGGTGTCGTTGTTCTAGCGGTAGTAATTGTTCTTCTCTGTATGCGCACTTAGATGTTCAAGAAAATCCTTGACTCCCTCCCGTGTGTCAGCTTAGATGATGAACTCTCCGTTGTCCAATGCTTCGTCGTGCGATATACAAGAAAATATCCGGTGAACCCTCTTTCCAATAATTGTCTCTACTATTTAGCCATTCCTTCGTAGCACTATCGAACAGTTTTGCCAGCCCGTTCGTTTGTGGATGGTACAGCGATGTTCTTGGGCACTGTACCCCCAGTTCTCCAACATCTTTTGAGATTACCTCCCCTCAAAACACTGGTGTTGGTCCGCGACAGCTCTGTGCGGTAGTACGAAACGAGCCAGGATATTGCCCACGAAAGTGTGTGCAACTGTTCCATTTATTTGATCTGCCGTTGGAATGACCTACACCTATTGTGTGAAATAATCAATCACAGCAACTATGTAGCAATTTCCAATTGGGTTTGCTGGAAGTGGGAGAAAATGTTTGTCTCATGGGTGCGCGGCATGCTCTCTAATGATTGATCCCGTCGGTGGTGTTCTCGTCACTATCTCTGGGATTTGTGGGCAGTTGGGGCAGGCTCTAGGGAAATCAGCCACATCTTTCTACGTCGTAGACCAAAACACCTTTCGCCACAATAGTTCGAAAACGTGTTTTCGCCCCATGTAAACGCCTGCGTGTACAAGCAGAATCGTGATTTCCTTTTAACACACTGAAACTAATGACTGTCATTGAGGTCGCAGTCCGCTCTCTACCTCCACATCAACTACGAGTTGGCCGCTCTGCAGGTGTAGCCGGACCTAAGTCTGCACTATTTCATCCTGCTCCGCAGTAAACTTCTTGGGTTCGGTTCTTGCCAGAAAATGTTTGCAAATTTCTGATACTTGATTGCGTTGGCTATCATGTTGACTGGAATGTTTTCTGATACTTCATCCCGTTGATTGTAATGTTGACCGGGATAACTTCTGCACCGTCTTTGGCAATTGGCGTCCTAAACACCGAGCAGTTAATAACTGGAAAGTGCACCTTCCAGTGATCGGCAGGCAGCTTGAGTTGATCCATTCCCTATGCTGCCCTGTATGAACGCCGCGCGACCTCACTCTAATTAAAAACGAGGCATTAGAGTGGACAATATTTACTTGTGAAGATTCTCGGTGACAAAGTGGAATATAATACCCCGTTTTATGCCGTTCCATAAACGCCGAAGACGGAAACAGCTATATCATTATGCTATTTTCAACTATTTCTGGGAACAACGTTTCGTCCACCAGTGTCTGCCTGGAATTCTGCAGAAAGAGAAACAGTACGAATACCGTACGGATAGGGAAGTTGGAAACGTTGTCATACACGTTTCGTTGCCAAATATGTTGGTAGTCTTGTTGAAGTACAATGGTAACATTGTACTAGTGCTTTTGACAATTATTCGATGTACTCCGATTTTATCCCTGAAGCGGCTTGATTGCATTTGGCGAACTGTCGATACTGCGTCCGAAATTTTGATTCTACCCCTTGAAAACATACTCAAAGGACAAGGATTCGCGCCAGAATAATCGCTTTCCCACTCTAATCACCTCGAAGCTCAATCCCTGCGGAAGTCACGATTGCTTAAATTACCCTTCGGGATGATTTTGGCCATCATGGTTATCGACCAATAGACTGTAGTGAGATCATCTCCGACGTCCACAAAATCCCAAGCTCCATGCGACGTGAGAGGTGCCTTGCCAGTACCACCGCACCAGTTCACATTACCCTGTGAATGTAAACTTACTACAAACCGCTGACATCAAAGTTAGTGGGTTGGCGTTGATATCACAGTTTTATTGGTAGCTGTATAATGCATCCGCTCCACTTCCACCACTGTAGGCTACATTCACTAGGATAACAGTGTTTTATCTACTACCGTTGGGAACGCCCCTCAATCAGTCTGACACTTGTTTAAATCCTGAAGGTCGACTGGAATTTCCGTCGACATTCGTTCTCTCTGGCGGCTGTCGTGTGGTTGTACAGAAGGTTCTCTCACGTCAAGCTCCCTAGCGTCCTTAATCGTTGTGTTGATGTCAGCTTGCGAACGGGGAGTAAATAAATAAGTGAATAGTTTGTTTGCAGATCCACCGTCTTCTCATTGTGACTTCCGATCCGCGTTAGTGTAAGACTGGAGAAGCCTTGAGCATACGGACCCGAGAACTAGCACCACGATAAGTCAAAGCTTGATGTACGTTGGCTGGCATTATTTCCGGTTCTGGAGTGATGATAAAGTGATTGGAATTTGTTTAGTATGTTCGGAGCCCTCTGCCCTTTCCTCCGTCCATATATTTACCGTTCTTCACCTCTCTAACTCAGTACCAGCGTGGGTCCTCTTCATGTAGAATCTTGCCCTTTCTTAGCTGTCTTTGTGTTCCCGTAATCAGCCAACACTTGTCTTATTATCCAATGAACTGAAAGAGATCACGATGGCACTAGTATTAGCTTCGATCCTGTCTATTATGCTGGCTGCTAATTGCTTCCTTTCAGTATCCAAACATCCGTTGCTTAAAAGATCCTGATGAGGAATTGGTCAAGGATTTTTCTGCTGCTCATTTATTAATAAGCTCTGTTCCAAGTAGCATCAAATTATTGAAGTAATCTTGAGGATAATTTTTATTGTCCACTTGTCGCAGCACGATTGAATCATGGTAAATCACTGGTACAGACAACTGGACGTCGACTGGACTGAATTGAACTGAACTTGTAGTGAGATCACCTTCGACGTCCCTAAAATCTTAAACTTTCTGTGACGTGGAAGTTACCTTGCCAGTACCACCGCGTCAGGTCACATTACTTCGTGAATGCAAATTTACCACAAACCACTAACATCAAGGTTAGTGTGTTGGCGTAAGTATCGCGGTTTTGCTCATAGCTGTATAAAGAATCTGCGTCATCTCCACCATTGTAGGCTTCATTCACTAGGATAACAGTGTTTCAGCTACTACTGTTGAGACCGTCGCCCAACTAGGCTGACACTTGTTTGAATCCTGAAGGTCAACTGGAATTTTCGTTGACATTCTTCCTCTCTGGCGGCTGCCGCGCGGTTGTGCTGAAGGTTCTCTCACGTCCATTCCCCTAGCGCCCTTAATAGGTTGAAGTCCGCTTGTGTACGGTGAGTAAACAAACAAATAAAGTTTGTTTGCAGATTCCCCGTCTTCTGACTGAGACTTTTGATCCGTGTCAATATAAGGCTGGGGAAACCCCGGGTGTGCGAACCTCGGAGATAGCATCGCGAAAATCTTTACTGAAGTGAACTGAATAAATACTGATTAACAGTAGTGTAGAATAAAGCGAACCAAAGGCGGCCGATTCGGAATATGTAACGAGTAAACAAGGAGTATATTGTTGATACGCCTTGCAGATGTGAGAGCGAGCGAATAAACAGACGAACCGATGACACAGCGTATGACAGCCTAGCCCAGAGCGTCACTCGTACCTTCGAGTCTGCGGGGTACTAGTCAATGTCCATGCTCGTTCAAACAAACGCTTAAGCGCACACAATAGTTGGAAACAAAAAGTGCAGAAGTGGCAATCGCAACTCTAGCGTAGCTGGGATTTCCCCTAGAATCTGCAGGTGGATACAGACGTTCCTAGCTGGAATATCGTGCATGGTGAGAGTAAGAGGAGTACTGTCAGACGAGGGTTCCCCGTTAAGCGGAGTACCTCAAGGGTCAATCCTCGCCCCTCTGCTCTTCCTGGTATACATAAATGACTTGACAAACAACCTGGTCAGTCCATGTTACTTGTATGCAAATGTTATAAAGCTGGTGGGAAATGCGTTGGACTCGAGCGTCATGCAGGAGGACATTCTAAAGATCTGTGAATGGACATTAAAGTGGGATTCGCCACTGAATGTTCTCAAAAGTCATATCCTTACTAAAGCTACTAAGTCGACCCCTAGGTATATAAGGGATGCACATG
>LUCH01002764.1:0-77703 GCA_013368495.1 Paragonimus heterotremus | reverse complement strand
AAGAAAAACGCTACTGGCAAATATATATCCTGAAAGGCTCACAGGCGTACACAGTATGATGAACAAATACAATGAGCTAGTGCATACAGCTCAAAAGAGAGGCATATTTCTATTTCCGCAATCCAAAAGGGATCACCTGGCAAGCGATATCGGGCACAAATTGAAGTCTGCTCTATCCTGTACGTATGCGGTTATCCAATTACGCTTAGTTCAAACCACCAAACGACCAGCTCTACACAGTCGCTTGCGCAGTTTGCCCAGCTTTTCGATCTCTTACGTTGTTTATCAGTTCACCCGCAGTTGGAATAACATTTATAAGCATATAGAACGGACGGACACTCATCTCAGTGAGTAAAAGAACAGGTCCCGAACTGGTTAAAACAAACCGTGGCATAGCAATCTGGAGCCGATGACTCCGTCGCTCGAAGCCCTGCATATGTGAATGCTCAAACACTTTCGATTGTGAGCAATAATCAGGTTGCTCGATCATCTCGGTAGGGGACACAGTTACAGTCTGTTAGCTGTGTCTCCAACCGAAATGATCTGGCAACCTGTTGATCACTCACATGCGAAAGTGGTTGAACGTTCACACATGATAATTCGGTCTTGCCCAATGTGAGGCCAATGGCGCAGTGGTAAACACGGTTGCCTCATGAAAAGTGTGGCATGCATATGCACAACTGACGAGCTCCAATGACAGCGAAACTCGAGTCTAGTGCTTCTTTTCGAAAATGGTCGACTGGAAAGTCTATGAGAGTGCGACGGCTGCGATCAGTTGTAGGTGATGTTTAACTTAAAATTAACCAAATCCCCGACTACCCATCAGTAGTTCAAAATATTGTTACTTCATCAGACCCCCAAGCTACTGACCTTTAGCAAAGCTGTGTTGATCACGACTAAACACCCGGTGCACAAAAGTGGTTGAAGTAATCCATAGGGTTGCCGTGATGTCGGTGATATGATACATGGTATGACTGTGTGCGTATTCATATCTTGCCTATCTTTATTTGTCTGTCATACACAACCTGTACGTTAACAAGCCGCAACATGTCTTCTTTCTGCTTTGAGGAAAGTGTCGAAAGAGACTGTGTGTTTTACGTGATCAATATGATTATTTGGTACCGCCCATCTGTTCCACAACAGTCCTCGTGACAACGATCAAAAAGTAGCACGAGGCGAGTGCGAAGCGAAAAAACGTAGAATTGCTCAACCAGATAACTGACGAAGATTTACAGCCCAGTAGTTAAAACACCAAAGTGACAAGATGACAATGTGTAGTCCTTAGTGTTGTGGAGTAAGCGACGTTAAAAGACGAACACTTGGAATAAAACTTTTGGAAATGACTTCACTTTGGCTTCACGTATGCCTGTAATAATAAGGTGGGGTTCACACACCAACCGGAAGAATCAAGCAACGCGAAACAGTCTCAACTAAAATCCCAAATGACAGGACCAAGTGGCTAAAATACTGTTGTCCTCGTAACTAAAAATATATTCACTGACATGCCAGGCAAACCAGTATGACTAAACTTAATCTCAGCAGTCGACACAGCTGGATTAATGAAACCTGCGTGGGTTTCCGCCTTGCTTCAAAAATAATGAATTAATCTTTGTTCTTTCGAGAACTGTTCAGCTCACAGACCTGTATGAGATAAATATGTCGACCAAGTATCTTATTGTATTCCGTTCAAAGTAGCTGAAGGTCTCACCAACTGCATGCATGCTCAACCTGATTCATACGAGAAATGTGAAGTTTTCAGCTTACGTTAAGTTCAGATTTTTCACAGTCGTATCGAGTAGGTAGTGACCGTTTGCCTTAACAACATACAATACAGGTAGACCCTTGATATTTGTTAAAAGGAGCTGTTTCATGAAGTTCACTTTAATCGCCGAATGACGAAGTGAAACAGATAGGCTTAAACCGAAGTACTTTGAAGACGACCACTTACCCCAATAGGCTAACTCACAGGAGTGTAAGGGTAGTTTGGACAAAAAAGTCCAACTTCAGGTGTACAAAAGATGATCGTTTGTATTCTGAAGATGAGAGATAAATTATCGGATAAAGGTATGAACTCCAGTAGCTTAAGTCTGAGAAATATGTTGTCATGAGTAAGAACCGGGCAACAGCTTGCATCTATTATCCTGTCTGATCTACATTCTTGCTACCTTTGCTGGGTATTGTCAGTGCACTTGTCAGCTAGAAGTTGAATGCCAAAGCACAAATGCAGCATGATTCACGAATTCCCAGTAAAGTGTAACGTGAAAAACCGACACGGTTACACACCAAACAAAGTTGCATCCATTGTGGATTAAATTCTCCGATAATCTGAATAAAGTACCTGTGAATCAGTCGCAATCCTCCTTCAGCCAGTACACCTTCGCGGCTAGTTGTGAATGTCAGTTAACTACAGTTCGCTCATTGGATACGTGAAAATCGGAGACATAACGGAAGCTGGACAGCAATAGGCGACTCCGGTTATCTTGGGCGGTTATATCGATCAATTGCCACTTACTGTCCATTTTATTTCCAGCCAAACGCCCAATTAGTTCCACGAATGCAACGTTTTATGATTCGAGGTAAATTAAGTGAACGCCGGCACAAGTGCAGTTAGAACTTACCATGTTATCTTGTAATGTGTAATATATATATATATAACTTGGAAAGACATACTAGTAGTGGTTTATTGCATGATCTTTGTTCGAACTGACTTCGCTGCATCTTCTCAAGTACATACTGCAGAAATGAAAATCACAAAATATGCATAAAATTGTTCTGTCCAGGTATGAGGAAAAGAAGAAGAAATTCACTTACACTACCAAGGTAGTGATAATTTAATGAACAGTTCCTTTTACACACACAATGGCGACTTCAGACGTTTAATAGCAACTGCGTCGGCAAAGTGAAGTGAGGGTTTATACATATAAGTCTGAAGGGCGAGGTGATGGACGAGACTGCTACAAGTGTATCGTCTTAGCGAAATCAGACTGAAATAGCTTAGAAGCGACGTATGATTTTCATATTCCGAAATGTGGGGCATTTTTCTATGGTTTCTTGTTTGGATTTCACATTACCGACTGGTTTTATCTTTACTTCGTTCCCAGGAACGACCTCGTTTACTTGGGAAAACACTGACGTGTGCGCCACTTGCACTACTGCAGAATTCGCCCTCTGGAACTAATCAACATGCCTGGTTTTCCGTCGCTAGTTTCTATCAAAACTAGACCCTTTTAGGCTCAGACATTCAGTTCATCTGGACATTCCTGTCCTACATATTTCCGCAGCTTATATTAGCATAGCTTACTCTTGCATCGAACTGCCTGGTATCCAGTGGGAAAGAATAGAATCACGTACCAACCTTTATCGGCGGAGAAGTAAAGGTGGAAAATGACGAAACTGAGTAGATTTACAGATAACTTCAATAAACTGTTAGTGATTTTAATCAGTAACATTTATAGGTCCGAATCAGACTGTGTAAAACTAGTTTTGAAGTAGAGGGGCTAGGTGCGTAATGCATTTTATGAAACAATCGCTTGTTACATGAATGTAATGAGCTTTCACCTCCAAAGATGAGATGAGGTTTCATTAGTACAAATAAGGGAGATACGGAATTCTGCTTTTAAAAAGCTGTGCGAGTGTGATCTGTTTCGGATGAAAGAATTACCTAACTGATGAGTGCGCCTGAGATGTGTGATTTATCAGTACAGATGAATTAAACAATTTACAAATCGTCATCTCCCAGTTACGAATTTGAATAATGAAACCAGAAGACTGGTTATGTATGATAGTAATAGCATTTTGCATGTTCTTATCTGCTGCCATGCGTAACAGCGGTGAAACACAAAATACTTATACAAATCGATCTCATAAATTGATTCTACTCCTACACCAACCTAACGGTGATCCAAACTAGAGCTTAAGAAGGTCTGTGTTCACAGCTTTCGCACATAAAAGACTGGCTTGTTGCGTGTCTTAAGCAGTACCCTGAGTGACCTACATATGACAGGCATGCGATGACTCATCAACACGCGGAAAGCGTTCTTCTTATGGTCCACGATACCGGTCTTCAGCAGGTTTCTGATGATCACCAAACCCGGTTCAAGCAGTCTGGTGGGGTCATTTTGGACCACATCACCTATAATTGAGAACATATTTCTTAATCCTAAGTCGCTAGGATCTGTCAGCCCTACCACTGTAATCGCACATGCAGGTGGCCTAGTGAAGACAATGTGAGGTAGACACTTGTGATAAACTTATGTTAATCTGAGGCAGCGTGATTGACCTGGTGCGACAGAATAAGCCCAGTTTAGAGTAATTCATTATAAGTCCGTCGGATGGACTGTGTCAGTTGTTGCGTTAGAAACATCTTACTATCCCTACATGTGACAACTGCATGTATATAGGTTTTCAAAACAAAGGTGTTTCATGTGAATCCATCAATTTTGATTTGCTGTGAAAATCCTTGAAAGCTCGCGGGCAACCATTGGAGATCAAGGTATCAGCAAAAAACTTCAAATGTGCGTTAAGTGTATCACGCACACACATGTTTCACGCTATGTGAAAGACATAGAACCAATCAGTGTTTGTGCTGAATAGATAAGAAATTGTCACAATACAGAACAATTAATGGAAACCCAACGAGATACAAAATGAAAGAGATACTCAGTAAACTTACCAGTTTTGCATACCTCAAATTGGTTGTCAATTCCACATTGTGCCACCTCTGTCTACACCATGCCAGCTTATTACTTTGGATATGCAGAACTTCGCAAAAAGTCAGTAAGTTTGGATTTTGATTGAGCATCAGTATCCCGAATGACCTTGTTGGGCCAGCTTGCTCGGCTGTTATTGTGCAGTGTTTAGTAGCCGACGCCATGGGATTTCCAGCAGCTGGTTCACCAAGCTGAAACTGGCTCGTTATCAGTTCTTTTGATCTTTTTTAAATCGGCTTGGCGAATCGCCTTGATAATTGTTGGGCCCTTTTTTCTACGTAGAAGTTTCCGCAACTGTAAGTGAAGTGGAACTCAAGGCGTGAGAGAGCACAGCTTGACAAATGGAGTTTGGGATTATTGGGAATGTCTGTTAGAGGGGTATACAACGGGCAACTGCCTGGCCATGTACGGTACAGTTAGATCAAGCTTAAGGTTGTGCATCAATTCTTTCGTTAACTGGTTTTCTTTAAGTTGTAAACAGAGGAGTACATCCTTCTCTCGCGACGTCTAAATTAAATTCGTTCACCTCGTTGCAAGCCTTGGTGAGGTTTTCGGTGAGGTCCCTAGCTAGTGAAGTTTTTCTCAGTATTTCCCGTTCTGTCTGCAGCTTATTAATGGTACAAATAGACCTGCCTCTGTTTTGATGGAACCTCATTTGTATGAAACCGAAACGAATCTGAAAAATTAATGTTAACAACACATCTATGTTGTTTAACAACGGGGCTGAACACTAACATGCTATTGTCGCGTAGAGTAGTGAATACCTTTAAAAGGTTAAACTGTTGTTCAGCTTTTGTTCTTGGAGCTAAAAATAGGTTAGGGTGGATATGGTTAAGCTGGTTGCATAACAAAACAAAATGGTCTTTAACGTTCTAACCAATATGCCGTAAACATATCGTTCCCACAATAATGCTCCAGCTATATCGCCTAAGACTTGCCGTTCAATCATTCCTAAAGGGATTATTGCTAGTTTTGAGCCCATGGACTATCTAAAGTGATACTTTTTGTCTGTATGTAAGTCCTTCGAAGCAAAGCGAATGCTTCCTGTAGAGTAAAAACAAAATTTTAAGGAGTACAATTTAAGCACTTCTATCACACTTCAGACTAGGGATTAGATCATGAAAATTCAACTGTTTCATGATAGGAAACCCCTGTAAAAAAAAATGTAATAATCAACGTCTATGGAACTCCTTACTCGTAAATTTGCCGAATCTAGGTGCACGTTTGCCGTTTGGTTGTCTCATCGCAACGTCGGAGTTTTACACCATGAGACTTTACATGCTAAGTCTTCATTGTGAAAGAAGGAAGACGTATTGCAGTATGTTAATGTCTGGTTGTCATGGTCTTGGTTACACAGTGTTTGACGTGAGTTTATGTCAGTCCAACAGTAGTATGCCATTGTTCGTTCAATATACATATTCTAAACGTTTTACGTTTGAGACTGATAACAGAAACCAAAATTTTAAAACAACGCAACATGTGTCTTCTTTCCGCTCTGATGAAACCGTTAAAAATAACTGGGTAATTAAAGACAATTTCCTTTAGTTTCGCTGTTCACAGCGTGTATTAATAGCACCGTTGCACAAATTTCAACCTGGGCAACCTGACTCTCTAATTATTGTAGAGACGCAAAAGTGAGCAATAAATGCCACATTTTTAATAAGCAATGGGCTATTAATTAATTTTATCTCAAGCAATATGTGCAATATTTTACCACACCCCTGAAGTTTTTAGCAAGACAAAACTGGACAAATATGTTTGTATCGCACATCGATCGAGTTATTCGCGATTCACTGGAATAGACTGTTTGGTACCAGTTAAATAAGTGATAATTTTTTTTAAAGACCTTTTTCAAGAGGCACACAAGTACAAACCAAACTTCGGCCAGGGCGGCATGGAAAATCGGGCGTGTATTGGTCAGTAGATGAAGGCTGGAATGTGATGATGAAAGCGATGGTAGGGCCGTGACCACAAAGCGAAAACACGTTGGGAACTATCATTCTCAGGCCGAATGTTGTTGCATGACGAACTGCGAATACAAGAAGCAGCGCAGCTCAGCAAAATTTCAAAAAATCAAAAGTTTTCAACAGCCTTCATGTGAATGTAAAACATCAGCTGTTATACATTTGTTTATTCACTAACTGATCCGTGGCTTCGACAATAAATTTAAATAGCTGATTGTTTAGCGTAGTCGACAAAACTGCAGGTTGTGCGATATGGCCCTTTGACTGCACAGTTTGGAAAACTCCAGTCTAGAACTGTGGAAAAGTTAATCAACAACCTTAGGATAGGTTTTACTGGGTCAGTGTCCTTCCATTCATCAAGAATTCGTAGGATTTTTAGCAGGTACTTTTTCTCATGCATTTAAGTTCATGGAATTTGAAGTCCAAACCAGTTAACGCAGAATCGGTTCTGATGGTGTAGATTATGAATATGTTTTTGGCTTCCAGTTTCCACATACGTTCATCTTGTTACCCTAATCCGGTACACACAGAGTTTTTGGTGCACCTGACAACACATCCAAATGTGCTGATACCTCATTGAACTTTCCAAAAGAAATGAAGTACGAGTAACATTTAATGAGGTTCCACCATTTCGGTTTGAAATCAGAGCCCTTCATAGATCTTCTGTAAAATGGGCGTGTGGCGCCTCTGGCAATGGTCTATTCGTACGATCGATGTATGACAGGAATTTGTCGTTTTATATATCACATTTTTGTTAAGTCGTATTACCTACCCCTGTTTCTTAATGAAATGTTTAAACATTCTTTCTTCGTTTGCATGCAAATTTTCTGACAAACTGTTCCAAATGCTTACAGGACCAAACAACAATTCGAATGCCTTAGTATCATTTTCACGTTCCCAAATAATTGAATTTGTTAATTTTCATCGTCTTAGGAGCTGTGTTTTCTTTGTTTTTATGTTTTTGTCTGGTGAAAATAATCTAATTCATTTCAATTTATTAAAAGCTATGTACACATTTTCAACGTGTTCCGTTTAAAAACCCGTGTGCCTTCAACCTGTCCTATGATTTTCCAGTCATCTCCCCCCCCCCGCTTGATTGATTTTGGCGGACAATATGATCCGTCCAGCAGTCTGACTAAAATATGTTTTTTTTATTTGTGCGTACCGGTTATGGAAATTACAACATTGTAGAAAAAATCAAGCAATTCTTCAGAGTTTCTGAACATGGGGCGATTTTCTGCTTTCAAATCTGATGGATTTTGCCACAGGCTTGACGCGTGTAAATAAACCAAAAGGATAGCATTTGTCCGATGAAGAAAAAGCTACTGACCCAGCTCAAACTAATCTGGTGAACAAAAACCTAACGAGCTGTGTTAACAAAAGTCTGTCTCTCATCTCTTGTATCTATAGTTTATATGCACTCAGTCGACCAGAACGATTTTTGGTTTTTGAGATGTTCACAGTGATGTCTTTCTGTTTCCCTTTTCACGCTAATTATTTCAACGTGAACGATAAGACTATGATACATCCAAACATGAACTAACTGTGCCGTTTACGTGTAACTAATATCTACGTTACACCGCTATGATTTGGTCTGGGGATGAAGTATAATTGATACATAGTGTGGCAACTCTGAGAAATCAAAAGAGACACGGTTGAGTTAACTCCGGGTTTCGACTGAATACATACCGGTGACAGACACAGCAGACTCACACGTGGCAAGTGCTACGTGGCTATGTTACAAAGCCATTCCGGAAGTGTGGAAATTTCACATTTGCACCCAGATACTCATCCAAACCACTATCTCATAAGGAGTCAACCAAATTGCTCAGCAGACCAACTGCTTGAGAAATGTTGTCTGAACGGTCAAGCTCCTGGATCCGTTAGTGGATTCCACTTGGGTTTCACAGGAAGTTTACAGATTAGGGAAGCATAAGAATGTTCGTTTACATATAAATCTGCGTTGGACGTGAGTGCGAATATTGCTTCAACTTCAGATGTTTTTCAATAAAAACACTGCAAAAGATAAGATTAGGGAATAACGAACGATATAGAAATTCAACTAATGTCTATCAGTGTTCATTGGTGATGAATTTTCTTGCGATCTCACTGAGAAATATTACTCAAACAGTCAACTTCTTTCATCATTCGGTAGATTCTATGTGACAGATCGGGTTATGTGGACAAACGAATAAAAATGTAAAACTTGTGAGCTCTTGGAAGGGTTCCGTAGCTTAGCTGGTAAAGCACTAGCCGCGTCTGAGCCTGCTGTTTCTGTCGCTCGTACGAAACCGGCCTATGTCCGTATTTTTTGCAATTGGGTCGCTCCTGAATGGCGTATGAACCCAGCACAAAATATTTCTTAAAATTTCCGTAACACAGTTATTTCTGAAGAATTGACATTAAAATATGACCGAAATCTGATTTGCTAGCGCAAAGACTTATTTTGCGACCTTTATCCAAGCGATCAAGAAATGATTTCTGTAATAAGCGTTTCTGCTTTAGTGGTGACAAAGATCAACATATTTCCCGGGATACATTTTTAAAGTGATCAACAAATTAGCCGTTGATCACATCTTAAGATTTTATGTTTCCTCTGGTATCAATCAAGTGATGAAACAAGATGTCCGAGAACCCTGACTTCAAATTCGGTATCCCATGTGCCATAAACGAAAATAGGACGCCAATCGCCTTACGCAAGTCAGTTTGACCGTATCTCGATGGTCGTTCTTGTGAATCATTCATATGGTATTAGTGATAAGTATTAAAATAATAAATTGCGTGAATTTAGGATGGTAGGAGTACAAATGTTAGGTTAGACCTGGCTCGGCAGCTAGTCAGCACGATCACAGCATTGAGAAGGACATGGAAAAAGCTCAGAAAAATCTTCGTTCTGTTTGACAAATTTGCATGCAAGGCGGCTCACTGTTTCACAGGAAAAAAAGGTGAACGTGGGGCGGGAATCAATTCAAACAGGAGCCAGAAAATATTTTCAAAATGGAAACCAAAGTGCTACTTTTTAACTATTGTCTGAATGGGTACGATAGAAGATGACGAAAACGATCACCCGGTTATTTTCAGTAGGAATATTATCAGTGCTTTGTGTCGTTCTTTGGGTTAATTTATTTTTTGCTGGATATCTACCAAAAGTTCGAGTAATGCGAGAAGCAGTAGTCATGTGAATGCTTTTTCATACTCCAAACAAAAAAGCAATATTTTCAATAACTAACCAACATAATAGCTTTACACCATCCAACTTGTGTTCCATAACTTGTTTGCTAAAACTAACGAGCCTGACTTGTATATTTCGCTAATATCCAAGTATATCAAGTGAAACATAAGTAGATTCGGTAACAAAGTTCACCTTCACTGGTCTGGCCCGTCAGCTTACTAGAAAACCTAATATCGAATCTTACGTTCCAGTATAAATTTGGAACTTCTTGACTGTTCAGTGTCAACGGTAAATGGAGAAAGCGCATATGATACCTGTGTTGCCGTGCTTGTAGAAGAGCGCCTCGCAAGTTATTAACAGCCCTAATTACCACTTCAGCCGCCCTCAAAAGCGTAATCTGGTTACATGCATTCCTTTCGGCCAGTCAATGTATTCAGTCAGATTAGTCTTGGTAGGTCAAGGACAAGAATGAATCGAAATGGTAATATCCCGAACTCCTTCAATTCTACTCACTGTCCTTTGTAAACGTTGATTAAGCTTCACTATGTGTAACGTGTTTGTCCTATTGTTTGCCACAATTTTCTCATTTTGCTTAGAATGAACAACCTGATAGCGATAGCACAAGAAGAGAAAAATTGTGAATACCCAAGCGAATACTGTAACAGTCAGTTCATGTTCAGGTCATTTGAGGTCGACGAAACCTTTTGTTTCGGACACATCTTTTTTTCTTTCCAATTTTCATGTAGGCCACAAAACTGTTTGATAACTGATACTAATGGATTTTTCACATGTAATGGTTTCCGGACAATTCTTACCACCAGTCATACTTATACTCTTTTTATTGAACCGAACAATCGTTACAAATTAATTGATATGCACCCGAACTCATCGAGCTGAAACCTGACCTGATCATCAAACTGATTCTTTAGACAATAACAACTTCCAGTAGCGTTTGCTTAAAAACTTTCTATGTTGTACGAACCTAATTTCTATTTATTCATTTTTCCGAGGAATTTTAATTTCATCTTGTAACAAACCCGACTGCTTGTATTTAGATTTGGTTTAGAGAACGTTAAACTCCTACTGTTTACTTCTCTGGTTCGCTCAGTGTTCATTTCTGTAAATCTCAAAATTAAACTATTTGATTATATGCCTTGACTTCTCTTAAATGAGTGACTTTTGTACAACACATAAATCTTGTATGATTACCATTGTGCTACGACTATTGCATTAAAACACATGTTTAGTTTTCTAAGTGTTTGACGCCAAAATGACGGACCAGCTTCGTTATTCGACATATCATAAACTAAATTTCAATCAGCGTTTCGCCCCACAATTTTCTGGTGTATTGGCCCTAATGAAATTTCTCTTTAAGCGCAACGACAGCAACTAATTGAGGTATTTAAAAGTATTTCACAAATGGATACGGTATGCAAACCTGCTTCGTTTAGGCTTTCACCAACACACTTTTTACCGTTTATCTTATCAGTGGATGAAATAGTGGGAAGTGGTTACCGCTAACCGAATAAATTTGTCGAATGGTTGTGAACTCTTCGCCTACATAGTCAATAGCTAGCAGCTTGGGGTTTTGTGAAACATCCATAAATTTTACCAATGTGATCGAACCTCAGTAACAGCAACAACACCCTGTTGTACATCTTGAAACCAGTAGATAGGTAATCAGCATGCAAAGTGCATCCATTTCCTGGGTTGTAATCACAACGTACACAAATATCACAAACTGTGGATTGGAATGTAAATTATAACAGGCAAAATGAAAAAGTGGGAGTTATTATTTTTGAGTTAAATTGAAGGCTAAATTTAGGGTGGATTTTTGTTTTGTAATGATCTTACGGATACCGTTTGTCCGCTATCCGTTATCTAGATAATGTGCACCCACTTACGTGTTCACGATTATGCACCGAATATACTGCGTGGACCAAAGGCACACATAAATATTGGTACGAACGACACATGTTCTGGTGTGCCTGCTATAAAAGTCTGACATGCCCGTCGATCCATTCCTTCCATGAATAATCCGGTTATCTTAAAACCGTTGTACTCATCTTTTTGATGCATGAAAGACATGTACCTGCAACACACCAAGGCGCATTTTCTCATAATTTACTGGATTATAGTTCACGATAAGAATTCGCTCCCGTTCTCATGAGTTTCCACCATTCTTCTTAATTCCTAGACTGTTATCTCTCTTGCAAATAAAAATGTGCATCCGCTTCCCACCCATGTCATTTTTTGTTGGCAGTGGTTACTGTCTTATTTTATGACCAAGCACTTTTAACAAGGTCCATTTGGTAAAAACGATAATTTCCCTTGGTTTATTTTGATCACACAAGATGACAAGTAACTGAGTGTGTCGTTCGAACGGAATTATTGTACGCTCAACAGTAAACAACCTAATACACGAAACAGTGAGCAAACTGAATACGTACTCTTCATTCAGTGGTAATTTCATATTCGGATAAGTGGTCAAGGGTTTTGTGACCTTGATGCTGGGATACTTCTTTTCATCGTTTTCCGTGCGACTTTTTCGGTAGGTTACCAGGTGTGATTTGTGTGGTTATGTTGGTGAGAGTGTTTTGTAGATATTTTACTTAACAGTCTGTCGGGAGGTTAAGATTTTTGAGATGACGTTGTTGGCAAGGTAAGCTTTAACAGCTTGCAACTGACCATCGATCGGTGAGTCAAAACGTGACGAAATAGCAATATTACCCATGTTCGACAATCAAATACGAACCGGTCAAATTTTTTATTTATTGTGTGCTACGGTTGTAGAGAACCAGCATTTCAAAACTTTGTGTGTCTCCGTCGTCTCCCTAGAGTCTACCTGATATGCTTGTAAGTGCTTAACAAATCTAACTATATTGTTCACTTAGTAACTGATCAAGGTTCAAGAGTTTGTTAGCTATCTACCAGGACTGTCAGTTTGCCCATTGAAGTAAACTATACTTCTAGTATTCCACTACTTTGCACCCAGTATCATCTACGTAAGTGTTATCTTATGGAAAACCGGTTTACTCCATAGCTGCGTCGTAATCTATCGGCAACGTTTTATTTTAACCCAATCTCGTAGACATTTTTATATTACAGACCCTGTATTTCAACTGAAGTGGTGTATTTTCTAACCTTCTGCCGTGCTTATTTGTCTAGTCTACCAAGCTTTTATTTGAAACTTATATGTTAAAGCATCCCTTTCTTACTTGCTGATATCTTTGGTGAGAGTGTGTGGATAACATCTGAAGCGCACGATAAGACTTCTCGATGTGAAGTGATTTTTGTCTACTAGAGTATTTTACTGCGTTCGGGTTTGTCACACACTTTAATTACGATCATTCATTTAGATGTTTGAAAACGTCATGTTCTATCAGTATGGATGAGTTGACTGACATATCATAATATGTTTTGAGAAGTGTATTTCGAGAATAATGTTTGAGAAATAACCAGTTCTGTCTGTTGGTAACAGTTCATTGCTAGGTGAGGTTTTTCACCAGACCATCGTTATTCTATCTTCTTCCCATATCTTCCCTTATATGGAACATCGAGATTTTATAGGCAACCGCCGGTCGTGGTTTTTCAGACCTTAAAGCTGATTTCGACTCTGTTGCTCGTAATGTTCTCCGGAACTGTATTCATCGCAAGGGAATGCCAGGAAAGTACGTGAATCTGTTGAGATCACTGTATGCTCACTCTGCAAGCAGGGTGAGGGTTCATGGACAACCGTCTCGAGTGTCCCTCACTTTCAGAGGTGCTCGTTGGGAAGTGTCCGACCATCCCTCTTTTCCGTTTATTTTTATCACAGACAACATTCTGGAAAGTGCGCCTGAGTAATCCAGTGAGCAGGATGTTTAGCTTCGCCCTGGTGTTCGGTTAGCCGGCACCGAACATGAGGATGACATTGTATTACTTAGCCCCTCTGCGAAAACGAGCAGACCATGCTGAACAAAGGGAATGGCAGAGATATGTTGTGTGAAATGCGCTTCGTCTCTTCAAAGTGCAAAGTGCTGCTTCAGGACCGAGGCATTCCCATTCCTACTTTCTTCCTTGCAGGTGATCCGCGTGAGGCCAAACTACGTCATCCGTGGCGTCGAAAAGACGGTCGGTTGTCGCCGAAAGGAAGAGTATATAATGCCAGTGTGCGTTCCATTTTAACCTATGGTTCGGAAACGTGACCTGTTCACAACGAAGCTGGAAACATACTTGTCGTGGTTGACCATCGCTGTCTCCGCGAAGTAGCCCATATTAAGTGGACTGATCACGTAAACAATATGGCAGCTCACCGACGGGTATTCCAGAACTCTCGGGATGAGCAATCAATTGGTCACCCAATCACGTTGCACAAACCGCGATAGTTGGGTCACGTACTCCCTATGTCATCTGATCGTTTACCGTACCGGGCATTATATACTGAGACCATCAACAATTGGGTAAAACCACGTGGTGGTCAAGGAACAACGTGGTCGCAAGATATGAAGACCATAAATGTTCCAAAGAACAAAGTGAGTAGGTGTCGTCTATCTGGCTAGGGTCTTCATGATTAATTAAATCGCTGATTAGAGACACTATCCGTGATGGCGGTGTGCAGCAGGCAGTGGCGACCCTGCGCTCATACCATTTCAGGTTATTCCGCTCAGTCTTCTTTTATTAATTTTCAACCTTCTTAGTAACGTTTCCTTATAGTATATTCCACGTCACTGTTGAGGTGAATGGCGGCCCGAGTCACAATACATTCTAGTCAAGCTCTTAGATGCTATGATGATGATGATGATGATGATGATGATGATGATGATGATGATGATGATGATGATGATGATGATGATGATGATGATGATGATGATGCAATGTTGACTTACTGTTCAGCTCGGCTGTCAGCTCCCTGTGTGCAAAATAGAAAGCTGTAGCAAAATATACTGTTTGACAACTGAGGGACCGACAGATAATGTTCAACGATCCAGTAAAAATAGGTTGCCATATTCTAGGTGGCTTTTTATCATTGTTAGAACGGAGGGTGTCTTGCCGCAGGCAGGAAATTGCTAACACACATTGATTGGAATAGGAAAACTAAAACCTTAAGGAAATGTATCTCACGGAGGTGATGGAAAACGCCACTCGGAGAGCGTCTGCTCGGAAGTGAACATCATCGGCTAGCTGTCTACCCACTGGTGATGGATTGAAGCGGGCGCATTCTAAACTGGTGTATATCAGTAGAGCATCCCGTTATCCGTAGTGCAAGCCAGAGTTGCACACGATGTGTAAAATGGCCCCAAATATTGCAAAGCGACGCAAACTAACATATTTGCGGTTCTAGCTCTTAGTTGCTAGAATTGTTCGTGTCCGGAGTTGGGCAGTGTGACGGTGGTCAAATCAGTGTTAACTTGCAGCAACTCCAGTAGTATCCAACGTTTTCCGATGCAACAGTAAAACTGTTATGTTTTTCGTAAGATTCTATCCAGATTCGGTTTCAATGTCATCGAAATCTTGGACGCAGACGTTCGGTACAAAATAAGTCAGAGGAGATTTAAACATCGATTCACTTTCCCCCTCGAGAAAACTAGACAGGACATCGACAGACAGGCGGGGAACCTAAGGTAAGCAAATATACCTGTGTTTTCACAAATAACTGAACGTTATTCGCTCGTGTCTGCTACGTATTTGTTCAAACTATGTGACAACATCATGTGCCAAATCACAGTCCTCCATATCTCAGACCTTTCTGACATATACAGCCTGTTAAATCCACCCTAATTATTGTGTTTATTTATTCATGAAGAGGCGAAGTTTCAAACCGTTGTGTCCGGTAATTCTCATCAGGCATGTACAATTACAACGGGATAATTGGACCTATGTATAAAACTGAAATATATTTATACGCAAAGGTAGTAGCCATGGAAACAGTGAACGATTGTTTATTTATTCCCAACGGTGATCTGAAATCGGTAAATGTGACCTTCCTGTGTATATTCAAACACAAGTCGTGGTTCCTCTATTCTCGTTGGTGTGTGTTGTCTAAATTAAGCATCCATAGATGTTTCGGCAAATGATCTGCAAGTCGGATTATTGTAAGTAAGCAATAAACCTAATTTTGGAATTCCTCAAATTAGTTCACCACCCACAGAGTTCTAGACGGTATTCTATTATAAAATTTATTATTGTCGTCGTCAGATAAGCATAAATATTCCCTTCACCCTACAGAAAACTAACTCGATTCCTCATTGGTCCGTACACTTCATTAGTATCAGTGATCAAATAAGGCACACGGAATTTGCAATATCTGATCAAACGCTGGATGGAAGATTTTTGTTTAGATCTTGACATTTTTTCACTAGAAGCATGACTAAAATCCAAACGTACAAGCTATTTTTTTGAACATCTACGTAATTGAAGAATTCGAGGGAAACCCTTAGTAATATCTCACACTTCCGACAGCTTGAAATCCTAATGAAATATTTTTCAGTAGTGCCATAATCACCAGCTAGCTAGGCGAATTTGATCACAACTGCACACCTGTAGACAAGTAGCATCTGTTTCTCCATCCCCACTCTGATTTGTACAACAATTAATTTTTCAGATGCGTTAGTGGTGCGCTCATGTTTCATACGAAAAGTAGCCGTTCCTAAATTAGTTGTCACCATAGACTAAGCCTACTCATCCTTAATGTGTGCCACATGAGATGATGTCTGTTGATGCTTCCAAACAAACGTAAACATTGTATCTGTTATCATGCATGCCGTATGCTCAAAACTAGGTTTTGACTACTTCATCGTTTCATTTTTGCTCAGAACTCGCAGTGAAATGGGGCTGATTAAAGTAAGCTGCCAATGTTTTCAAAAACTTCGATTCCCAAAAGTAGAACAATAAATCACGTTCAAATAGCACCTCCCACTATGTAAAGTCACACTAGACTGATGGATGATTATTCTTCAACTGCCGCATGCTTATCACTTATTCCGTTATAACCTGTACTCCTATAGTTATAGCAACATCGACGAGAACATGTCCTTTGTCATCCATGATTTCCCATTATTTGATGCAACCTAATTAATTCCTACTTCGAATGTTTACAGGTGAACCATTTTCGGCTCTGGTAGGTTGTATATGGAAAGTGTTGAACGAATTTTGTGAAGTTCCAACTTAGTTTGAACATTCATTATCGATTGTCTGGTAGATTGAATGAGCACAGGAACCATCAGGAAATTCAAAGTTTAAACGACTGAACTCCATTTCTTATGTGACATCGTGTTGGTCACAGATCTACACTACAAACCAGCTGCTGATCATTATCAATTAAGCGTCACTTTGTTTTCTCAACACTTCAGGTGTGCGCGTTGTAACGCTTTGAATAACAACACATAGGTTAACATATATAATATATTATTCAGCGTTAGTTTGGTATACCTGAACAGAGGTCGAGTTGGCGTCACGCCTGCTCAGTGACTTATTTTCGCATAACGGTCATCAATTTAGTCACATTGAGACATCATATACGTGTATCCACTCTTCCACCTCATACTGTACAGCGGATTATATTGAAATATCAAGACAGATCTCAAAACGAATCCGAGGATATCAGACATGCTGGACAAGACAGTGAGAGATCCAAATGGGTAACGACTTCAACCTTGCTGATGCTGGGAATAGAGCTCATCAAACATACGTTGTTCGTGCTCTTCGAGTGATCAGTCGTACATCATATAACCCTTAAAGTATCCTCCAAACGAGAACACCTTGCTTGCGTGAAGTTATTGGAAGCAGGTGGTTTGCCTTAACACCATGTCAACATATGTTGTTTGTTCACCTACTGCCTCTACTCTAACCTCAAACAGACTGAGTCTGTAACTAACCTATACATGTTAGACACGAGGACCATAAGGTAGCCAACCAAGTCGTTATCAAAAGCTGAACCTGTGGTGTAAATTATGTGCAATTCCAGTCGGCTCATCCACATAAATCTATATCGCCTCTAAATATTTGTGTAACCTGATGGTTAATTAGTGAGAACCTGCTAGTTTACAAGTATTTAATCATCTGCTTTGCTTTTCAGTCTCAATTTCATGGTTATTTCAAGGTACTATTTGTTAGCATGCAGAGGACACAACAATGTTCAGGTCACTGAGTTTCTTTTTCCAATCCACTATAGTAACAACAGCACGTGCTGTAACTCGTCAATATTTTGGTTGTATGTTGTCAACAGAACACTAAAATTCAACCTGAATTTTCGTATAAATGTTTGTGGAAACAACGGTAAAGTAACATGAACTTGGAAGATTGGTCAAAGAGTGATAACCACAGTAAACTGATAATAATAATGTCCGTTGCTTACGAACATGACAACTGTTATCAGCGTTTATTCAAAATGGCTTCACTGACTGTTGAAGGATTGAAACTGTTACGTAAAAACACAATGAATTAGTTCATTGTGCCTGTGGTATAACCTATTGCTATCGATGTAAACAAATGGATAATTTTTGATAATCGGCTGGCAAGATGAAAAATTGACAATATTAACATAACACTGCACATTTTCCCCTCTCCATTAGAATCAGTAATGTTTAACTAATCTTAAGTGCCAATAGAGGCAAAACCATAGAAAAAAAACAGTTCACAATCACGTACGATGGGTGAATAATAGAACGTACACAGATGTTTCATTAGGCTGTCAGCTTATAAGAAGAAGGTTTAATGAGTATGGATTCCGGTCACTAAGTCGGATTGAATGGAGTATTTCACACAAAATCGTTCGTTCCTGCTAAGTCTGTAAAATTGTTTATGGGGAGAATTCACAATCAGACAACGACAACAACTTCATTAAAATTCCAGTTACTATGACATTTTAACCAACCGTCCGTGATTTGTCAGCCGTTTTGACAACTGAGCACAAAGAACTGAACAAAATCTATTGACTAATGAGAGCCAAAGATTGTAAGTAGGATCACGATCAAATTCCCACACGGCTGAACGAATCAGTTCGATTAATTGGGATCGATGACCAAAACCGTACAATAGATAACCAGCCAAATCCAAGTTGAAAATAAATAAGCAACCTAGCCAGTCTAAGGACAGAAAACAAAATGGATCAACCAATGAGATTTCAAATCAAAGTTCAGCAGAATTTTGTCAAAGGTTACAGACAATCACTAGCCGCCATTCAGCTCAAAATGTTAAATTGCTTTTGTTTACACCAGCAGGCGTCCATCAGATTTCGACAGTTCTTACTTTCAAACGTCAACGAACTAATACTGTCACCTCTTTCGGTATTAGAACGTTGGTAGTATAAGTGTTAAGTTTGGCAAACGAAGGAACGGATTAAAAAAACTACCTTAATTAAAAATACAGGGCGATCGGGATCAGCAGTGATATTCAAAGCAGACAAAGATCTACAGTCAGTCACGCATATATTCGTACATTTGAAAACGGGCAATGTGACTTCATTTCTTAATTATTTTAGTATCGTAATACATGTGCTTGGGTGTATAGGTCTGAGCTCAAACCTATAAGCTCAAAAATTTACACACTGATAATATCACTTTGTTTGGCGTTGAAACGTTTGCTACCCAAATGTCATGATTGATAAACATCCGAATGCCTAAATCATCAACTCGGGCTACGTACACTATCACTATTTCTAAGTATATTTTTCAGACCTATGAATTCTAGTTTTGCATGGCTTACGGTCTGTGAATTAGTCCGCCATACGATGTTAAACGTAGAGCCCTCACGCTGACCACTTCAATCAATGAGCTATATAAAAGTTTTCACCTGGATCTGCAAATGCATATGTTGACGTTCAGACCAACTAAAGTGCAAACTTCCGAGTGCAGTAAATGCATCGCTAATGCCGGTTTCACCATCATCATAGTCCGCAACACAACAGTGGTTCTCATTGATGGTTAACTGCCACAAAATCATGTGAAAGAAAGCCAAGTACAAGAAAAGAGAAAAAAGGAAGAGGAAGGGAACGGACCTGAACATTAAAGGTGGCTCAACCAAAACTCAGTGATTCAATATCAAGACACCTACAGAATGCAAACAAAAAGCCGAGCTGTAAGTGGAAGTAAGGCGTCATCAGAAAGACAGGTTTCTTACGACTTCCACTGCCCTACGTCACTAAATACACTTAGTTCACAGACACTAGGCCAAACAACAACCTTCCCACCACTGAGCCGGACTACCGCCACCTCACCTAATGTCTCTAGCCCCCGAATCTGAGTCGCGCGGGCCCCAGTCCGGAAGACGAACTTAGCCTACCCTCGTCAAGCCCTTGGTTAACGATTTCACTTCTCTGCACCAGGTCATCATCTGTCCACCTTGCACCTTAAGCTAGTCAGCCGTTACGTTGGCAAAAGTGCTGGATGTGGCAGATGAATAGTTGATAACCTTAATACCCAGCCTGGTCATCTGAGTCTGTGTAAACGTAAGGATTGAACGAAAGAACTTGATTGGTAGTCATTACCAAATACCCGCCCTCTAACCTCTTCGTTGTTTAATTGTTGTTGCTACATTATACGATGTGGTTAGGTAACGGTATCACGAGGCTCAATGACAAACACAGGTTTCATAAAAGGGGAATCCAGAGAATAGGACTGTCATTTTCGCCGTCTATCCACAAATTTGTGAGTGCTTTCTCTTTCCAGATTTTAATTTGAGCCACTTTTTATACAATCTGCTCTCAAGGTATTAGTGTGACACTCATTGTAAAAAGTTATGTATAAGCGTCCCGAAAATTGTGTGAAGCAAGAAAATTCGTCAGACTGACGTTGGAAGCTAATTCAATAACCCATGTATTATAAAGTTAGACCACACTTAAGAGAAACCTTCTATCTTCATCTGGAGTTTTCACTGCGTTATGCAAAATAATCTTGTCAGGACCAAAATAACGTGGATGCTGAGACGCGATTCTTGGAACCTCTAGTAGCCCAAGTGAACCACGTGGTGCTCGCAGATTGGATCACTGTCGGCTGATGGAAGCTAGTATTCCTCTTGCAAACGTTGATTAACTTAGGTCAAGGGAACAGCTACAAACAAGTTCCAACATTCCTTTTATAGATTTTGATTGGTACCAGTAGACAAACATAAAAATTTGCCAACATTCCTTTGTTCATCATTCCTTTATAAAACACACCCAGCAAAGACCGATATCATCCTACAAGTGATGTCTTTCTCCAACTTACGTACCAACCCACTTACCGTCATTGGTGCGACAAAGCAAGCTATGCTGGATGTTGATAAATACAATGCATTTACCCTACTTTACAAAATGTGTTGTCAAGAGTGGATATGAAAATTGACTAATTAGGTTCGCCAGTGTCATTATTGAAGATTTCAACAAATGTATTTCCGTTAGTGCTGTACACTGAGAACATGTCAGTGCAACAAATGACTTTCCAAACTATCACTCAGTGTGTAGTTAAATGAAAGGCGGATTCCAACAGCAACAACAGTGCCGCTCACCTGACAAGACGTTACAACAAAAACAAGTGTCTGTATTCTAACTGTGCACAGACAATTCGTTGACGTTCAGTTCTACCACAGGCACTCTGCGTTTCACTTTTCGTCCAGGTGAGATCAGCTTGTAGTTTCATTCAAGGATATGGTCTTTAGTTATGGTTCAGACAGACAAGCACATTAAGGTTACCTCAGCAGGTGGGTGGCAAAAGCGGCACACGAGGATCGCTGGTGCCCGTTGTTACCAACGTCTGTTTCCTAACGGTCAGCAAATATGAGCAATACGACGGAATATTTGTAACTAAATAAGGTTATGTTTTATTCAATCCAAGCTAATAAAGAGTTGTTTCACTCGTACAGAAATGAGAGAGTAGATGATACATTGATTTCCCTGTTTAAACTCGTAGACATCTTTCTAACATACTGAAATTGTTTTAGAACAGGTGGATGAATAGTCGTAGCAGATAAAAGAATCTCCAAAGACCAAAATCATTCACTCAATTAACATGAACATTCGTGGCATGTAGCCAATAAGTGGTTTAGAGGATGATTCAGAACGCAAAGGATTTCACTAATTTGTAGGTACACGTGGTGTTTCAATTGTTCAATCCTCGACAAGTTAAAATATCCGGTTAAAAGCAATACTGAAGACATCTTCCTTCTTTCCGACAACTCTGATGCTCATGACTGCTTTCTACACGAATGCCATAATAAAGTGGGTAGTGTTATATCGCCGTTGGTGAATTAGTGAGGAAATTATGTTCATTTTCTCAGGTTAACAAAAACCAACTTTATGGTATCTATCCGTTCTCTCCAACTTAGTCAGTGTTGGGAACAACTTCAGTCAGGTCACGTAAGTGGAAACCCAGTAACGTAAAAGTTGTCAGGTTCGCAGAGTTGGTTTAAAAGCATTGTTTTTGTTTAGTAGAACGTTTTCACTTATTTTTAACCAAAAATGTATACGAAACAATAATTCTATCCTGAAACAGCAATAATATGCCAATTCAGTCTACTAGGTTTCAAATATTTCTGTACAATGTACTCGTTTTGAAGTACAAAGGTTCTTATAAAAGGCTTTTCTATGAACAATAAATACTCCCTTTATATCTCACGGAGCGATTTGTTCCAAGTAAAACGCTTTAAACTCACTTTACGTTGTGAAAACAATGTTACTAGCTCAATTTGCAGTAGATGTCTTACTAATGAAATCTGCCACATATATGAAACGGACTGTAAATTCAAGTGTCTAATTGATCGTCAAAAAGCAACGAATGCTAATGAAAATTTCTGATAACCCCAGAAGTTATGTGCTGTTTAAAAAACCTATGCAGCAAAATTTTACTAACGATTGTAAACCGTGCTGGGACAAAGGTTTCGAATGAGATGCTATTACTAAATTCTCTTAAGAGTCAACTACTATTCCTTTGATGTTGTCATATGGAGAATCCTAGGTGTATCATCAGACAAACGGTCATGTCTAGAATGCCGGCTATTCATAAGTCCTTCATAGGTTCCTTTATAAATGAACTTAGCAGAAGGAACACCGTGTTATCCAGTGCATCTCAACTTGACCCAAATGAATTGTGGTAAAGGACTCGGCTCAACAAAGTTTGGCCCGTTGAAATTCGTACTTGTAAGTTGTACAAAAAGAAGTCTTTCACTGCACAGTTTACAACGAAGCTAATTATGCAAGACACATCGTAACCAAGCTGTAGTCAGTGCGTCGCGGTAGCTGCTAATCGGTGTGTTGTCTGACAGTACCACCCGACTATCTTTTGGGCACTGTCGGTTCAAAGTTGTGAATTATTATCTGCAAACAAGTAGTGGATAAGGGTACAGTGATATCCTTTACCATGTGCTCGATATCTGAGTACCACTAATACGAATTTTATCCAACAGGTCTTTCCATTCTACCGCTATGTAAACACACAACCTGTGAATAAACGCGCCAATAAAAATTCCCATAATGGCTGGTAAGCCGAACCCAGAATTGACTGCTTCGCCTGCAGGAAACTTACTGGATTGGACTTCTTGATGCTACCAGATTCAACGATAACGTCATCTTTATATACATTCTGAAAATTCTTACAGGTAAACAGTCTCCTCAGTTCTGTAGCTGGATTTGATTAGCATTATCTGAATATTGTGATATAACAATTTACAACACTATTGGAATAACGTTCAGACTGTCTTTGAAAGTTTCGCTTTATCGGTGTTTTAATGATACAATAGCTGTATGCTACTGAAGTGTCAATAAAAACTGGCTTTTGACTTTGCGTGCAAAACTTTGCATGTTAGCTAATTAGATGCATATTTTGTCTGAAAGATCGTTTCTTTGATATTAATCTGATTGGTTAACGCAAAAGCCTACGATTCCACTGTGTATCTTGTAACAGACTGCCACAGTTTTCACAAATGCATACTGCCATTTAATTTGCTTGGATAGCAAGTACAAAATGTTCCCCAGTAAGTTAAAATAATGAAGTCTGATAACCATACAGGAACATTGAAAACATATTGACATATCGGGCGGTTTACAAACGTTCACCTGTAAAATGAGTAGGCCTTACTCACTGAAATCAACCGTCTACTTTTAAATACCAAAAAGGTCGAAATGACTGCTTGAGATTTGATAGTTAGCAAAACTTCTACTAGCTGTAGGAGTCATGCAGGACAATAACCAGGCAACAACGTCTCAAGCTTACAATTCACGTGTCCCTGTAGAACATGCTTTTATTTCACATAGAGCATAAAAGAGTGAGGAAGTGTAACATAAAAATTGGTGAACAGAAGGGTTATATTGAAACTTTAAGAGCATCCGGAAATATAAAACTATTGTGGATATCCATTCTGTCTTTCAGTATTATAAAACACTCTCGGTTCCCAGAGCCCGTACATAACAGTTAACCATTTCCGAGGGTTTTCAATTAAATGTTTTAGGATTACAAGAATATCCTGGAAATAGCGCAGATGATGAGATGCATTGTCAAACCAATATCTAATCTCTATCCACGATTCGTAATAGTATGAGTTTCAAGTTTCAACATAGAAGCTCACTTTTTAGACTTGATTTCAAAATAGCCCCTTAAGGTACTTCATAATCTCACCCGATATGTAACTAACCTCATTTACACCTCGCCTGACTGGTGCTTAAGTTTAAGTAATATTGAACAGGTCATGAAGCTGGGAGAGTCGGTTTGATGTTCCGTTCTTGGTGAGCCAATCCATCGTTGTAACTAGATGACATTTTCTTAAAAACTTGGGTACTTCACTCTTGTGGAAACCACTTCGGAAATTACTTTGATGCATTTTAATACCTCGATTTCGTACCCAACCATATTCACCTTGGTACAAATTGTTTTACTGCTCCTTCTGGAAGTTCCTTCCAGCAGGTCCTACGAGTTTCTAACACATATCCTTTTTTTCATGTGCACAAATAATAAAATTACCCGTGTTCACTGACATAACTGTATGGATGATACGAATAAAAAAATTTCCACCGAAATCGGTGATGTGGTTCGTGTTATCTAACACAGTCAAAGTGACAGTCGCAGATTTGAAACAAACATTCTACTTTATAAAACATCACGATCGATAACAAGCCGTACTCAGATAAAACATCTCTTAAATTCCAAATTGAACATCACCCACAATTGATCGCAGCTGTCGCATTCCCATAGACTTTCCAGTCGGCCCATTTCGAAAAGAAGCACTAGACTCGAGTTTCGCACTTACCGATTGGAGTTAACAGACAGTAACTGTGTCTCCATTTCGAGACGATCGGGCAACCTGATCATTACTCACAAGCGAAAGTGGTTGAGCGTTCACATATGATAATTCGGTCGTGCCTAATGTGAGGTCAATGGCGTAGTGGTAAACACGGTTGCCTCATGAACAGCGTGTCCGTGGTTCAAGTCCCGGCAGTGGCGATGATATGCACAACTGACGAGCTCTAATGAGAGCGAAACTCGAGTCTAGTGCTTCTTTTCGAAAGGGGCCGACTGGAAAGTCTATGGGAATGCGACAGTTTCGATCAATTGTGGGTGATGTTCAATTTGAAATAAACCAAATCCCCTACTATTTACCAGTAATCTTTTAAATTATTGGATAACAGTCAATCAAGTGCGTTTGACCGAACATTGATTGTTTGGGCTAACGGGAATTAATATAGACGAAACTTGTCCTGCCTTCACATTTTGTCGGAAGGTAGACATCAGTGTAATCCATATACCCATTTTATTAAAGTACCAAAAATGTGACTTCAATACACGTTTTTATTTCGTGCACAGCTTATAAGGAAGCAAGTTATTCTGCGAGCTTTTTCATGTTAACTAAATACAGGATGCCACACAAGTCACAGGGGAAGAACTGTACTGTGGGAAGTGTTGATTACCTTTTGCTTTTTTGCAATTTTCTTTAGGAAATTTAGGCAAGTGAAAACTCAATATTGCGATTTTGAACAATATAGACCGAAGGTGTTTTGTCCAAAACGCATGATTAACTTGTGAAAGTAATGTGAAATGATTTTCCCACGCAAAACTCGTGAGACGGTCCTGAATTTGTGTACTTTTACTTGAAATAGGTTTACACGAATAGAATGGAAGTTAACAAATGTGGGCGAACATCTAAGAGTGGACAGTGTGTGGGATTTTTGGCAGACATTGGCCTGCTGGTGGAATTGTGTATGAATATAGTTCAGCCGTACCTGATATAGTGCAGACTACTCAACGTTTAGTTGAAAATATGGCTGACAGTAATGTGAACATATTATTATTTTGGTATCGAAACTAAACTTGAGGCAGTGAATACTTATTTGTTAGCAACATGACTTCTTATCATGAAGGAGGTCGCCTGTGTTTCAGATAGGACCACTACTAACACAGTACAACTAAACATAATAATGTGAAAAAGTGACTTTGCTATGCCAATACAAAATCAACCGAGAACACAATGGCAGGGTACGGAATTAGTCGGATGGGTAAAACCAAAAACGCACGATAACATTAAATCCCGAAAATTTACATTTGTGCCCTAAATTCTAATTTTCACCTAGGTCTTCGGCGACCTTAGAAATGATCGGGAATAAGTGGCAAGGAGAAATATTGTCCGAAAAATTGGCCATTTGTCGTACTGGTTTGGATAATGTGTAAAAAGCTTAACGTTTAGGTTCAGACGCGATTTGAAAACAAAAAAATATCTGTATCAAGTCGGATGCGCATCCTACGCGTTTCTCAAAGTTTTGCTTACTATTGTACATCCAAGCGGATTGGGTATATAAAAGTTTGGCACAGGTATGATCATGGCCGTTCTCAACATTCCACCAAAAATTAAGCGTGTATTGACCATTACTTTGTAGTGAAAAATACAGATATGGCACATATGAAGATTAATCGGACCATAAATACCCCGATTCGGTTAAAACGTAAAAACACCTCTACGCTAATTCTGAAAACAATCAAAATTAGTGGACATATATAAGGCGGGTAACAGATGTATTTTATCATTCCGCTGGTATTTTACAACAGAGACAACACCGATCGTTCCACAACTGAGAACCCGAAATCCAAATCCAAACCACCTCACAGGAAATTTCAGTTGAAAGACTTGCCTCCAATAGTCTCACCCAAAAACAGGCCCCCAAACCTAATCACCACTGTTACCATAGCCATGCTAGTCAGCAGGGGGTTACGCGCGCATTCCAGAACAAATTGCTCGACTTCATTGTTCCAGTGTTTTGCTCACCGCGGCCCACGGTAGATAACACAAGGCTGTTGACAGACTTAACGTTAAACATCTTAGCCCGTGAAAGGGAACTCAGAGCTGTGAACCAGCACGCGTGAATGAATGCAAATGGACAAAATAAAAATACCATGGTTTTTTAGCTGACAATGATATCACGATCATTTTTCACCAAGCAAAAGATAGTGAAAAGCTGCATTCATGAAGGGAACAGATTTCCAGTTTATTGAAAGAATGATCGGAAACCGCCAATTTTCCCATGGAAACCGAGAAATGTCAAACTGTGTTTTTAGGTATACTCCACAATTTATGTGTTTGGGCATGAATGATTATAACCATGTTACCAAAGCGTTAAACGTCGTTTGGTACTTCTCGGCCATCTCTCGTCCGAATCCACTTCGTTTCTTTATTGCTTATTCTATTATTTTTATTGTTATTATTACCATAATAAGATAGTTTTCAAATGTTCAGACCATCTTTACTATACCTGTTCGTGTGTATCCGTGATCACAAAATATAATGAGTGATTTGGCATTGATTAACTTGTTGAAACTTGACAGTAAGGGATATGGATTGCACTGTTCACGGGATACACTTCGACGCACGTGTACACGCACCTCGACACCGATCTCCTCTGTGACCTTTTTGAATTTCATTATTTTCCTGGATAGTGTACTTTCACACAAAGACCCTGTTTGTCATCAATGCACTCCACAGGACATCACATTCTGATTAAAGGTTACTGGTGGAAAACTGTAAACAATACATTGATTAAGAATTCTTCAGCAAAGTTGTACTTTCAAGGCAAATCGATTTAAACTCCAGTACAGCGTTGTATTAGTCGGACACAACATTAAAATCATGAAGTATCCGGTTATTTCAGAATAATGATACCAATAATGAACGTTGAAGTAGTATTTTCTTAAGATCAGAACTTTCATGATCGGTCCAACAGAATCAAATGACTCCCTTCAGTTGACCAGTTGACAGAATCCTAATCAACTTGAGCTGGGTAACTATTCATATAACGCTTAATTCATTCGCGGCTTTTCCATCTTATTGTAGTGGAACTCTTAACCGTGATAGCTTGAGTACCTCCTAACAAATAACGATATCTCAACGATAGTCAATGAGAAGGTTAAGTCAAATAGTTTGGATCTTTATTGGTGGGATCGGTGTACAAGTTTTATTCAGTGGCGCTCGTCCGGACCGTGCCCCGTCCTGTTCACTTGTGTTGTTCTTTGTTCCGATCTGGGTCCAACCGGGTCACGGGTGCTTGTGTGTTGACCGCACTGAATCATATCCAGTTGGAGAGTTCCAATTGGCTGAGTGTACAGGTGGTGACCGCGTGCGCGTGCGTTCCGATGTGGAAGAGGG
The DNA here is from genome assembly GCA_013368495.1 of Paragonimus heterotremus. Lineage (NCBI taxonomy): Eukaryota > Metazoa > Platyhelminthes > Trematoda > Plagiorchiida > Troglotrematidae > Paragonimus > Paragonimus heterotremus. The sequence continues at coordinate 49,285 of LUCH01002764.1, read as the reverse complement.
TATTCGGGCCGATGGATGTGTGGACGTGCATGTGCAGGTTGGGACAGTGAGCGTCATTTAGTCTCAGGCTTGTCACGTGATGCGCCGTTTGAGAGGGTGAGAAGACAGCTACACTACTTATTGTGGCGAGCTTGCAATTTCCTAGTCCACCATCCACATATTAATCGATCGCCAAACTCTAATCTAAAATGGTCGACCTACCAAGCTCAAACAGATTGTGCTGAGTAGAAAGGAATTTCAAATGGGTTATTTAATGGCAGTCAACAAAGTTCACGTAATTACTCAGTGCCGAACAGAATAGCAGCAACTTGTCTGTTACACTCTTGGCGAGCAGATATTTAGCCAACACACACAAGAATGTACTGAGCTGTGAATTAGGATCATGACTTTCAAGACTAGATCAGATCCAAATGAACATTGTTAACCGCACCCGCCAATTTTTGCTTCGGCATTTGCTCGATCTCACTGTCTACGGTGTAAAACTATCCGGGCTGATGTGGAGTGCTCCCTAACTCCCCGTTGTACCACCCAGTTCTAATTTCACAATCTGTCCGGGTTATTTTCACTTGTGCCGTTCAGTTGAATCGCATCAACCATGTGATATTAGGGGGTGATAAACACTTTGTGTATTGCGCACAGGTTACATGCGACTTTGAAAAATCTTCTTCTGCCCTATCCGTTAAGCGCGTGGGATACGTTTGTGTGACACGTTGAGATTAGCTAAGACTAATGTTGCCCTCAGGAATTTAAATCCTAATCCAATCGGTCAAGTCAGTCTGTCAATCACAACAAGATCATTAGGTTGTGGATCCATATGGAGTACGTAAAGGACAGTTACATAAATATCTAACTAAATTATGGATTCTTATTTTGATAACGAGAGCACATTGATCGACCTCAACGTTTTCCATTGCTGTGAATGTTTGAATCAAGCTTGTCTGCAGTTGTACGCTTCAGATTTGGTGGCTATCGGGGTGGTTGTAGTTGCTCTCAAGCGCCTATGTCTGATTGCTAAACCATAGCAGAGGCAGATTACGTAGGCACAGACGATCACGTACACACATACGCACACACACTTGCGTAACGTTGTATCAACACAGACCTGAGTGTGCATACGCAGTGATTTTCGGCTACTTCGTAGCTCAGCCGGACGGCCGGTCTGAGTCAGAGTGATAAGTTGTCGGGAGTCACAGCATAGATACGCTTATATGCACTAAGCTGAGTCGACAACTTAGCTGTGAAGCATTTTATCTTTCAGCATAATCCTCTCGTCATGCACGTATAAAGTGACTATTGACGGAATTTTATTGACAAATTAGACGGGTAAATTTATGACAATCACCCATTTCCTCCGTATGCTGACTTAACTTAGATATAAGATTGTTTCATTAAACGGAATGTAGAACAACATATAACATCTAACTGGAATAACGTTGAAACACACCTCCGACGCCATAATGGCCAAGATAGACTTTCCACAAGAAGGTCTCACACGTATTGACCACCTTACGTGTTTCCTTCGGAAAACGACGCAGGCGGTCGGATTTAGATTACACTCACTAGTTGGGCATAAGGATGACTCCTGGTGATCTCTCGTTCAAAAACAGAAGTGAGCACAAAAAGTCAGTGAAACCAGTCGGCTCTGTAACGCACTTGTAGTCGTGGTTCAGTCCTATCCCGTCATTTCGGAACTCAAAACGGACTACCAGACTGTTGACCTGTTAAGTGCCCCGTATACGTGTCTGTACAGCTGGCCCGTGCGCCTGATTCACCGTTCATAGCATGCTAGTGGGCGCGCAACCTTGTGCTTGCCTGGAATTGTCATGTGACGTTCCCGATTGGACAGGTGGTCGTTAGCCTGTTTGCGCTTGCCTATGGACACTGTGCAGTCTACCGTCTCACAGTACGGTCGTCTGTTCGCTGTTACCTTCAGTAGATATCAAGGAGCCACAAAACCTGTTGCGTTCCTCACATAGTGCAACTCCACTGTTCTGAGAGTTAGTCAACAACACACATATTCAACAACAACATATTGAGTAACACATTTCACAACCAGTTTTTGAGTTTACCCACTTGCTCTCTCATACTGAGCATTATATGCTGGTCTCAGTACACAATGATTAGTTGATAGAATACATGAGGGTTATCCTACATGTTTGAACAACACTGTGAATAAAGCAGTCTCAAGCACAACCGTTGTCCACTTGATTAATTTTAACCATTTTTTAGTAGGAAAAATTTAATTCAGATCGTTTACTTAGTGGCCGAAGGTCAACCCGTGCCGGTGGGATTCTGTATGCCGTTGCGGAGGCTATTGTTATGTGACTGCACAGTCCTGCTCTCGTCGCTCAAACTGAGTTCGCGCAGGCACAAGGTACACCGACCCACAGGTAATCCAACTCAAAATTTAGGACGATGAGTCTGTAACCAGTCTGCCAACAAACACCCAGTCCATAATATCCGTTGCCCGATTTTCATATATATATATATATATATATATATATATATATAATGTATATATACAGTGCTTCAGTTGCCTTGATAAGCAAACACTGAAGACGAGTTTCCGTTTCTATACATTCAACCAGTTAATACACGTCGTAAAAGAGAGGAATACAATATGATAGAATATCACTACGGCGGACAAGGCATTGCAAAATTTCGAACTCTCAGACTGGACCTCTTGAATGACAAGTATGTTGCATGCTGCGCTTGTAACTTCACATTAGAAACAAGCAAACTTGCACAACAGCATGAATTGCTGATGGACTCTAACAGCAGCGTATCTCGTGTCCAGTACTTCTTTGGAATGGAACTGACTACAACTTCTATTTGCTTATGACAGTTTTAATCCAACGTCATCGGCGTTCATTTAGTTAATCGACAATAATGCCGATTGTCTCTGTCTAGATCTCAGCTGTCTTCTTTGTTTTGCAGGGTGATTTCTATGCACGAATTCTGATCATTTTGAATCGGTAATAGAGGCTTCTACGTTGTACAAATGTTTCTAGGGCTCTGCCTAGACGTCCGCTGATATTACCGTGTCATCAACCAGGAAGCTCAGTTCACATAGGTAAGGCAGGCATTTTCGGTGCTGATTTGATTGTGCAACCGTGTATGTAGTCATCTATTATTTTACTGCCCCTAGTGGCTGTTTGGGCACCTCGAAGTATCCTGCACGCCAATCTTTTTCAGCAGCATGTTCAGCATCTCGCCAGATGGCATAAATACTCCGTTAGTTGAATTCGGGCTGAAAAGATGAAAACTAAAATGTAAGAGGTATGGTGTAAACTTGTGAATATTTTCCAGTTACACATTATCATGACAATTTCGGCCTTATTTGTTTTGATTTTATGCGGATTATGAACATTCTTATCAAAAAGCTGACTTTAGCCGCTCCATCCCAATTTGTCCTACATCCGGATTTCATGGAAAGTCCTTAAAGATTAGATTTATGAAGGAACAAAAACGCACTGATAAAAACATTCTGCTCAAATCTTTCGTATCCGTGACTGTTGCTCGCTAGTAAATGTTTTCTGATAGGAAACTTCCAGGAGCATTTATTCCCGTCCTTGTGATAATCACTACACGCGCACCTAAAAAAGCCCAAGTTGAAAACATGCATGAATGGACAATCCTTGTGCTGCCCGCGTTCTCGACAGCTATTGTTATGACCAGATTTGAGGATGAAAATTCCACATCCACAGCCGTTCAAAGATGAGAATATTTGAGGCTTCCAGGAGAATCTGTTGGAGGTGACTGTGTTAGAGGTAGTCAGGACTGACTGAGCGAAGCTGGCGATCTTATGGAGGCTCTTCAAAGGCAGAACGAAGACGATCTTGGCTGTAGCGCAAAAAGGCCCTGCCAAACTATAATGGGCCACCGCAAAGGAGGCACTTCTCTTCGGATTCGGCAACCCTGATGACTGCCAGGAAGCAGTGTGTTGGTACAAAGGTACCCGGGTTATTCCTAAATGCGACGCTTTCCTTTGCAACGTGTTGATGCGAACAGTGCTGTCAAGATCACTGTTATTGGTGAACAAGAAGGATCCAGAACAACGCATGCCAATCTATCACTTCACAGAGAGAATACCATCAGCAGCCCGGGAGCAGTTCAAGTTTTCCCTCATAGCACGTCCAATGACTGGAAGAATTGGCTGACTTCGCCTGTCAGTTGTTGACGAAAAACGCCCTGTTAATCATCTAGCTGAAAGCAAACGAACCAAGTAAACTCAGCGACCTTCGAATTGCAATGGAAAAAGTGACGTGAGAAGTGGCGGCTTTGAAGATGAGGAAGAGAGAGAGAAATCTCAGTAACATGTTCTTCAAATACGTGAAAGTTGGGCATTGGATGCACTTTTGCATCGGGAAAGAAAGGACAGTACTTAAGTAAACAATGCGCTGACTGTTTTTGTCTGAGAGAGATAACCTGGTAATAAGATCGATAAAATGGCACCTCAAGCATAGTTCAAGTGGAAATCAACTGAAGTGCTGCTACCTGGTATTTGCAGTGTACGTCGACGGACTGGGCCAGTATGCTTGTGTGCGTGTGTGTATGCGCTTTTGCGTTGCCCACTTGGGCACGAACCACACGGTTGTTGCGCCTCATCTGTGTATGGATGCGTCGTCTCCTACTGACCAATCGTGTGACCATTTGGCCCAGACGTTTCGTGACTTCATTCTTGTTTTCACTTTAAGCTCACATGTGAGAGTTGCACGCGCTTAGTCAACCCATTACAGTACACTAGCTATTTCACTGAGTGCTTTCTGAACACACGGGACAGATGTATGACAGATGTCACAATTGGCGGCTATGTAACCAAACAGTTTTTCGTCGTTTGTCTTGGTGATTATCATACTATAACGGAAGCAGATTTCCTCGACCTCACTGAAACCGTGACTGATTTGAAACATGGTGAGCTCGTAACGAAATCTGATGTGTTCTCCCTGATGGGAAAGCGCAAGCCACTGCTTAGGCAAATTGGATCGAACCCACTTAAATCGTTTCCAAATTATGACAGCTACTGAATGAAGTAATTCGGAAAACTGTTCAAAAAGGACCGAGACTTGCATGGTTATTGTGGCTGAATAGGACATTAAATTCACATTGAACCAGAGTGATTTCGGTCATTTGGTCACACCAGAAATCCATTGCATCTACTACGAATAGATCGGCTAGTGAAAGGCAAACTGAAAGAAGACATCATCAAGGGTACGAATAACCCATTCATCTTTACTGCCGTGTTGGTAACTAAGCTAAATTTTGACTCCATGTCAATTTCAGACCTATCAGTGAGATAACAGTCAAATTATTGGCCATCCCAACGGTGTTGGAACTTTTCGGCAAGCTGTGGAACCCCAGGATATTCACAACGTTGGCGTTGCTCTCTGGATAGTGGCAGATTCCAATCAAACACCCGGACTGAATTGAAACAAGTTTCACTTTGGGAGAAAAAAAGAATATATCTTTAAACTTATGCCGTTTCGACCGTCGAGTGCCCCTTTTGCGGTCAGATGGTTGATGTTCAAGGTGCTGAATGGAAAATCCAACACTCTTGCCTGTGGAAAGAATATCGTCGTCTACAACACCAGTGAGACAGACCATTCGATGAATGTTTGAATCGCATTGCAGAGGACCGAACAAACAGTCAAACAGCTAAGTAGTCCAAAGTTACAACTGGCGAAACAACCAGTGGTACTACTTGCCAACGAGGTTGATCAGGGCGAGATTTAACGACTGCCCGAGAAACTGAGGACAGTTAAAGTTACTCTGATGTTAACACCAAAGAAGACACTGGGACAGTTCCTTGGTCTCTTTGGTTTCCAAAACTGTCTGACTAAGAGCGTCGACAACGTTCTGAAGCCCTTATACTTATGCTGTTGAAGAATTGCGGGCGCGCGAGCAACACATGGACAAGATCCATAAGGACTTCGTCGGAAGTGACAATACTTAACTGATAAACGACACTAGAAGGTTACAAACAACACAATAGATGAATACGGCTATCCGGGAGGTAAGTGACCAGCATCTATTAGGAGTACAACCTTCTGGTAGGGGGAAGGACACCCGGAAGTGAAGACTTTCAGGGTGCACTGGTCAGAGTCGCAGTTGGATAATGTCGGAATTTTAATGCACTCACTGCAAAATAGGGTAAGCTTAATGGTAATACCAGCACACTTGGAAGCTATAATTGTGAAGGAGTGTCATCAGTTGGCAGGTACGGGATGTCTTCGAAATTACGAATTGCTGAAGCACAGGGTTTACGTGTTAGAAACGAAAGATGATTTTAACAACTAACTACTGACCTGCCAACAATTGCAGCTGCTGAAGGGCACTAACAAATCAAAGCAGTACCTCATTCAGCCAATCCCAGTTAGTAAGATTGGGGAATTATGGTCGTTCAACTTGATGGACTTCTGTCCAGTGGCCACGCGCGGATATCGGCATACTGTCATCAGCACTGAACATTTCACAGGATGGATCGATGCAGCTGCTATGTCCGATCAGCCTGATCATAAAATACCACCAAACATATCAACTGATCAAGGTCTCTGCATTGAAAGTGGATAGTTTCGGAACCGTTTGGCGCGCTTGGAAATCAAGGAAGCTCGCTGAACACCATACCATCTTCAATCAAATGGAGTGACGGAAAGAAGTAAATGCACAATCAAGATGATTGGCCGTGAAGAAAGAAAGCTGGAGGTGACTGCTACCATTAATCCTGGTGGCCAACTGCCATTTATTCCAACGGATGTATGTGTGTGAGTTAGCAGAGGCTAAGAGGCTGGTTGACTAGAAACTGACAAACGCACACAAAGTTGTCAAGGGACGGTGAACTGCAACATTATATGGTCGATGTACTGTGTTTGAACCTGGTTCGAAGGTTAAGTACAGAGACCGATGAAGTCCAAATGTAACATGACCCAGATTTAAGAGGTTCTTAGTAAGACGGACGAGACCATGTGTACCAGTCAAATGTCGCGGCCCGGAGTATTTGATTAAGGATGAGATAAATCATCATTTACTTCACGGAAGCCAGCTAGGCAAATGGTATGATACCCTGATCAAAGCGTAATGCACACCAAGTGTGTCACCGAAATCGGTACGCAGTTCATTGGGAGAACGAAGAGAACCTGAACGACTTTTGCTGGAGCAGCAACAATGTTTGCGGGGGTGATGAATCTAGTGAGGATGATCGATCACACTATACCATTTATAAGTAGTCAGGCGGAAGCAAGTGTGTAAGTATTGAAGTAACCGGGGAAAATACAAGAAAGAACATTAAAGTGCACTCCAGCAATAAATGGTATCTTCAATACACGAACTTGGCGACTACGAATGAGGCGTCCCGGGATTATTAATCTGTGCAACTGCGTGTTTGTGCTAGAGGTGGTGTTGGAGCATATAACACCCGTATATATTTTCTGAGTGAACAAACTTTATGCCAGCCGCATTCTGGGCTACCCAAGCTGATCAGTCCCCAAGTGCTAGATGAATAGGTACGTTATGATTTGTGAATCATCATACATCACAACACATGTTTTAAACAATATGATTTGTTTTGAAAATATATTCTCTGATAGCCAAGAAAATGAGATGAATAGAGTCACAGCGGATGATGATAAAGTTGTGATAAAGAGCTGATTGTTTTAGAAACGTTTCTTGTATGACTTTTGTTCGGACTATTTGTGATTGTGCCAAATCTGTAGCCTGGCTTTCTTCAAAGTACAACGGAGATTCATTGCATGTTGACAGATATCAGGTGGGGAAAATTATAGGATATACTTAAGGGTTACAGATAGTTTCTTACTCATTTCTCGATATTTCATTCGCTTACTTCTGTCTGCCTGCGCTTAATCGGGGATTAAGTTTATACGAGCTTTGTTACGGGGCCTAAAAGCGAGCCCCTCGGCGGTAACTGTTGCGGCCGTTCACTTATGGCTGACCCATTTCAAGGATCTGTTTTACATAACAGCTGTCCCGAAAGTATGGGCCCGGCGAAACAGACTGAAACTGAAATCACTCCACAGGGTTTCCAGTGCAAAGGCTTAAGTTGACCAACTTGAGATGGTAAGCTACACGTGCACACCATGCTAACGTGCTCGCAATCGTATCAAAGGGTGAATGCTCAGTCTGAGTCACTCAGATGTGTCCTGGCAACCACGGTCCATGCTCAACAGTAACTGACCCTTAACTAATGGCTGGGTGACTAATGAATATTTCGGAGGAAGGAAATATTTTACAGAACTGGATCGAAATGGGCCATTCAAAGGAGGAAATGTTTCACTAGTAGTCTGTGCAACTGGCAAATAGCCAATGCGACATTGCACTCAAACGAAAGAGTCATACAGTTGCGGGAGAATAAACGAAATTTGCATGTTTTTTTCGTAGTGGTTGTACCGTGTCGTATTGATTTCAGGTTTGGCGCACCGTTCACGAGCTGCGTTAGAACATTGTCACACATTATGGCAGAAGTTCTAAGATGCCTGTGGCACTCGTCAGTATACCGGCCCAATTATCCAGTTGTGTAGTTCTATTTCTGCTAGTTTCCCAACTAAAATATTGTATTGTTTCACTCATTCGAAAATACTCCATAAAGTCGTGAGAACGACATGACAGCGAATAAGACTTGTTTTCTGTTCTTGATCATCAGGCTAATTGCAACACAATATATATGAAGACAATAATTGGGGTGAGTTAGAAAAACAGTCAACAGAGGGGATGGACGACGTGTTTGTTGTCAGTTAAGCAATCACTTTTCCAAATGGTGGACTTGATTGATTGTGAGCCAGGGGAGATTAAGTGACCTCACGTAATTCTTCTGAGCACAGAGGTCAGGGTTGCGTAATCGGATACTACTGGCCTCGGCAACAGTCAACAGTCGGAATCTCATCATTCTTGATCTATGTCTTGACACTCGGTAGACAATTTGAAAAGCGTCCTTCTTGCTGACAGAATGATTAGAGTCAGTCAAATGAGCAACAATCGTGCTTGAGACCGCTTAAACAATACCAATATTCAACCACGCAGGATGATGTTCACGCATTCTGTCAGACAATCGCTTGTAGTACGACCAATGTATGATGCTCGACACGAGCAAACAAATGAGTACACACAACAGCTGGTTGTAAAATATGGACGCTTGCCTTTGATTTGTTACATGATAACGGGTGTTGAACGGAAACTCACGCACAACTGGGCGGCAAGGTAGGTTGATTCGACAGACTTTTCGAGCTTTCTTGAGTTGACTTCGGCCATGGGATCACCCTTGAAAGGAAGACTGATAAACGCAATTTTCTTATTCGCACAAGGAGACTTAAATTTCAACTCTACCGCCTGCATCGCCTTCTGAATGAAATGTATTGGGTAGCCATTCTGCATGAACACTTCTTGTAGAAAGTCTAGCTCAGCTTGTAAAATGTCGGGAGTGCCCTATCCGTCAGATATTGTAGGAGGTTTCGCTTTTGATTTAACGGAACGCAACTGTCAGAGAGAATGTACTGGCCACTCCAAGTTTGTTTTCTGTACACATTTCGCCGGATTGAACCGTCTTCTTCGCTTAATACGCCAACATCCGAGAAATTTATTTGATCATTCTTGTCTGACTCCTGGGTGAATTCAGTACTGCTTTGGGTTGAGTTAGAAGCTGCCATAACTCTGTTCATGTTAGAATTATCGTTGACAATGCAAAATTATCATCAACATAGCGTTTATAAAATGCAAATTGTTCATTGACCGTACTCAGTTGGTTAGCCTTCAGTTTGATCATGAAAATGTCAGCTAACAGGAGACCTAGAGGCGAGCTCACAACCACTCCATCTCTATGTCGGTAGATTGTACTGTTGAACAACAACTACACGTTAATCGTACAAAGCACCGGCAGTTCTCTCATTTTTTCTTTTGGGATACCCGCCTGTTTGTTGTTAAATTCGATGCAGTCGTATAAATAGTCAGTTGTCTCCTGCAGAGCCACGTTTGTAAATAGTGAGGCAACGTCGAATGAGAACATTCTTTGATTGTTTAGGTCCAGCTCTTGAACTGCGTCAGCGAAATGAAACGTGTCCCGGAGACTGTGTTCATCAACGTTGATTTCAATCTTTCTTCGTTTGAAGGTGATGATGGGATTAGGTTAGCTAACTGATCATACAAATTTTCAAATTGAACTTCTAAATCAAATTGACCGTCCATAACCTCTATTGACCGTTTTTCTAATTCACCCTAGTTACTGTGTAGGGACTTCCTTATTTTGTTTACAAACGATGCTTCATTTCTGTACAACAACCCTTTGTATCACCCTTGTATGTTGTTCAAATTGATAAAAGTGACTTTGTAATACAATACAAATTTTGTGATCGTCGGTCTGCTCTCCTCTCCGTTGCGCAGTTGTTTGACGGTACTACACGTATCTATCATCCAATTTTTGGCTCCCTTGTACTACAAACATCGTCGCGTCCTGGATCGCATTTTAGCAGTCCACGATGACTCTGTGATATTACCCACTTCCGGATACTGGTAATTTTGAATATTGTGGTGGTCATCTCGTACACTTTTGAACACTTTCCTGTGAGTCAGGTCCTTCTGATTACCGTAACTTGCTGGAACCTTGTAACTATTTTGCCTCATTTGTTTAGTTCATTATCACCGATAGCCTAATGACGTACACTCGCATTTACCTAGTCCATTAATCAACTAGTCTTGACCACTACAACTGTCTTCATATATATTGTGTTGTAATTAGCTTGATGATCAAACACAGAAAACAAGTCTTGTTTGCTACTTTGTCGTTCTCATAAATAATAATAATAATAATAATAATAATAATAATAAATAATAATAATATGGTACTCTAACAAAATCAACTTAATATGTTCTTGGGAATGATGTGGAAAGTTCACTGAAAGAAATTATTCAAATTGAATTTTCTTGTCTTGTATGTGTTTCTGAATGCCTTGTAAGTAACTGAAACAAGTGATTCTCATATAAGAAACAGGATATTCTATGCCAACAGAATAGTCTCTTTTGACTTCAATTAAACCAGCACTAGATCCATAAGTTGAGTATAGCTTTTCTCGCGTCACAGTTATAGTAGCAAGGTGGAGATTCGGAAAACTAAGCACTCTATGATTATCATACTATAATCTGAGCTATGTGTCATTCACACGCAGTAGATGAGAGTGGTTACAGTGTTGTCGCAGTTTCCCATGCACACAGTGCAATGTGATAATACATTCTGTATGTTTAATAAGGAGCAACTACGACTAGAATGATTTGCTTACACTCTTCCTACTAAGCTCCCCAGTTCATTGTCGATTTGAAAGCTGATCATAGAACATTGTATAATGTAGCACGGATTTCGACATTGGAAATCCGGTGACAATAAATGTAACTTGAGGACTATAAGCTTTCGTTCATTGTTGCCACAAACCCTTGAGATTGAGATCACGTGAGGTAATCTGCCTATTTTTCATTCTACTTGTTACTCCTTTAGTTATCACTCAACCTCAAAATAGCCAAGGCGCTCTTACTTCCCGAGTTGTTTGAATACCAGACAGACAGCTAACAATATTTAGCAAAAGGAGAAAACCAGATCAGATGATTTCTCCGCTGTCACAAAAAACTGGTCTTGCTCAACTAAGCTTTTGACGTCAACTCAGGAGTCACACAGTGAGATCTATCTATATAACCAGTTGTGTGTAACGGGCTTTCTGGACTGACTAACTGCCCTAATTCTGCTGATTCAGCACTCAGAACGTCTGTGACTGAACAATTAGATCTAGCAGATTTTCCCCTACTAAATTAAAGGTTGTCAACAAAGTTGTCACACAAGATCACGGATGCTATTTCAAACCCAAGTAGTGACTCAGCCGAACAGTTCTAACAAAAGCGGCACTCATGTCTAGAGTCTCGTTTTTAATGGACTGTCAAGAAAGCATATCCTGCGAGTAAATGTGATCGACGGCTTTTCCATATTAACCGAACGCTTGAAAACAACGTTTAATTATGTTTAATTGTATGTATCACTCATTTGTATTTCCTAGAAGAGTTAACACCGAACAGTTTTCAATGTTCACTCAAAAATTCAGATTGAAGACATCATCTCCCTTAGACCTTGATGTGCGAAAGATTTATGTAACACAACAGGACAATTTGGCGTGTCCCTTTCATTGACTAAGTTTTCCACAGCCTTTGGTCTTAATTTCTCACCATCATAAACGAATTGCCTACTTTGCGGATGTACGTTTACCCGTCCACTAGTTAAATCGCTCTTAAATACATTTCCCAGATCTCTGCTTAAACGTTTTGGATATTTTGTAAAACTAGATTGCGTCCAATTCACTACAGTTGTTACCGTCGTTCCCATCCTGTTAACTCCTACACAACCTTTGGTTCTAAAGTACTATCTCATTTCAAACATTCCCATTTTTCTGTTTTCGGTATCGATTCTACAAGTTCGGCTGCATCCGGCTACAGATTCGACTTCATGCCCATTGTTCACCTTAGATATCGGGCTTATCCCTGACATTTTACGCAATACCTGACCATAAGACTGATTTCATAATCGCTTTGTTCACTGATAAATGATGGATGGTTGGTTTATGTAAAGTTAAGCCAATTCACAAATGATAGTATATATCGCTTTCATATAGTCTTTCCAGTCAGTCCTGTAAAAAAGAGGCGTTGTCTCCAGTTTCACTCTCTTTAGGGTTCGTCTGTAAGCTGAAGGTGAAACAAGGCTAGCTTGGAATAATCATCTCATGAGATGAATTGTACACTTACTTGACGTGACTTACCTTTTAACTAAGCGCGATAATGATCTGATATAATAATGTGGAACGCATGACGCTGAGGAAAGCCAAACTTCCGTACACGAAACTAATCTGCTTTAATCAATTAGTCAATTCATTGCGATTACTGGCCAGCCGTAAGAAAGATAAATGAAGACCTTCACGGGAAATTCATCATGATAGAATGAACGATCCGGTCACTGTCCCTGTTTCTCGCATGATTAGTTAGGCGTCCTCATATGAATTACGAATTTGGGTATCCTACCGGGTGCATTTTTTATCATAATTTTATTTTTTGATGAAAGTAATATCCAGCCGGTTACCAAGACATCATTGTTGTTACCCTGTATTGAAAATGTTGGCTCCGGATTGTAATATTCAAACATACCTAACCCCTCTGTTCTAGAGGATGCAACCCATTTTTTTATTCAACATTAAATATGTGTAACTGCGCCGAATCTTTCATTTTCCTTCCCTTCTGGGAGAACAAAGAAAGCATCAGTTTTAAAGATCTTCTGCGAATTCGGGTTTGAAACAGAGCCTTTCACAGAACTCAATTTGATGGATAGGTACATGATGCACCAAACTTGAAAATGACGTGAAATTTTTGTATGGTTAGTGGTTAACCCATTTCAGGAGCGACGTATGCCAAATTTTAACACTTAGTCATCTTCTCATAACCCGAAGGTTTTCTTTCGGAAGGCAGGTTTACTTACCCATCAGTTGTATCGATCTGCGGAGGTCTCCTTTTGACAGTTGGCTAACTATTAGAGGCGCTTCTGCAAAATGGAATAGTAATACATCTCGTTCTTGTCTCACCGAATCTAACTTTTTCGCTCACTTGATGGGTATGAGTTCTAAAACGTTCCTCTCAGTTATAATCATCTGGTCTACATCGATGATTCTAAGTTTCACCCACTTTGACTGTAATTAAATGTTTTATATGCCCCGGTCTGTTCCTGTGCTTCTACAGTTTTCCACCCCATCCAACTCTGGGGTTAATCCTGATTGTTGAGTAATTGAATCAGTAGATTAATTTCCCAGTTTGCCCAGTACCTCATAGTTCAAACACAGCATAGTCGTCCATCAAAGTGCATGAAAATCATATTCCGGCTGATGTGAGATAAAACACGAAAGGATTTTTTCGTCGCAAACCACTGCCCTGATACCCAGTAACACACTGATAAAATGACGACATTTTTGCGTTGTGTAAGGCGTAGGAAATCATGATAGGAATAATTCTTTGTTAATGATAGCAGTCAATTTGGAAATTATATTATGGCCACTGGGTTACAGCACTGTTCCACCACATTTGAACTGATCACCGTTTGTTACTGCCTACACCTGGTCTTGTACATACGGAAAGCAACCGGTTTTTTATGTTAGTCACATCCTGCCATGGTCTGTCACCGTTGGCGAGCGAAACAGTTGCCGATCGATTCAATAATCGAGTGTGAACCAATTAGAAAAGTTTAGCACGGTTCAGCTTTGTTTGGTTTGGGTTAAAAGAACCAAAAGCATAACATCCAACGTCCTTTATTGTTGCCTGCTGACCTCAGCAGTGAAAGTCAATAGCGTTACTACTTCGAAAAACAAGTTACTGGTCGGATTTCGTACACCATTTTTGTCCTTGTTTTTCTTCAACAGGCGGACTTCTCAAATTGTGTAAATAGTTTCTTCCCGGTTAAAATTGGTACAGTTGTGAATTCATCAAAAAATCTGTGTGGAAAAGCCGCAGGTATTGTGTGTCACTTTAATTGTCACGTTTGGATGTCTGCCCGCCACAGACCCATCAATGGAGTAATTCATTGTCTTAGCCGACGAGTTCATCACTTATCCGTGAATGTATCATTCGGCCGTCTATAGTAAAAGTATTGTTGTTCGTTGAATAAGTTTGTATAATTTTGTAATTTAACTGAAAAGCCTTGGTTTCGAGCTGACCGTCTCAAATTCGTATCTGGATGCATTGGATGCTGATAATTATAGTGTCAGTAGTCAAGTATCCTGAAACCACAAACTTTTGTTAGACTTTCAATAAATTTCAACCAACTGTATCGGTCATGGGGGTGAACAGACTGTTCTGACAAATAAACAAACTAATGGATTACTTTCAAGATTCATTAAATCCCATTCATGATTTTAGATTCAATGTTTCAGATTTTCATTTAAAATGCTTCTTTTGTCATAATCTGTGGACTGTTTGCCGGACACTTGCCAAGTAGTACTCGGCTACAAATTAACAGCTTTTCAATCCACACTGTATCAAATACAAGAATTACCGGCTATTGACTTATCTAGTAACACGGACTTGGTACCATGTGTAAATGCAATTCTGTTGATAGAACACACCATGACACGCATTCTGTTCAATTGTGTTTGCTTGGTAATATTGATTTCCAACGACGTTCCTATCTCATTAATATCAGACTACGTACACACAACTGATGAGGTTACACAGATAAAGAATGATTACGCAGGACGTTGTTGTTGCCATTAGTCACAGGAGACCAACTTAATGAAGATTATACTGTCATTACTAATCTACGTTCTCTTAAAAATCTGCAACAATAGGATGAGTGTTTTGTCGCTGATGTAAGATAGTGTTGATACGAACCTGTGTCAGAGTATCTCTAAATGTTGGCTCCAGACAAACATGAGACAGGTGGTAAATTGTAGGTTTGAGGTTGGAAACCATGAATCAGCGTATACAATATTAGTTTTTTACTGCTGAAACGGACACTGTAAATACAGTGAAAAAGGTTGTATAACTTGCGGTCCAAATCAACAAGCGCGCACGGATTGTATTTCAGTTGTGTAATGGATCGTGCTGCTTTGTCGTTGCCGATGATTTAGTTTTCGTTTGTGTAAGTTGTGTGCATAGCTTACTGAACCTTTGGCTTGTGGTTGGTAATGTTGTTTTCTTTCACAAGACTGTTGCTAGAACCCCTACCTAGGAAGGACGCTATCGCCTGGTGTCTTCACGTTATCGCAAAGTCGGTTCACATGTGTACCAGATAATCAGAGTAGGTACGGTCGCTTTTTATGTCACAGTTGCGTTTCTGTTGAATTATATACCTGCCACTGACATTTCGCCGATTGACAACACTCCATCGGCCTCCGATACCCAAACTTTGGGCAATCAGCCCTGAGGCATTGATTCTGCTACCGATAAACTTGGAAAACCGTTAATAGTAATACACAAAGAAGGGATACAGGGATTCAGTTATGACAACAAGGCCTCGTAAATATTACCATGATATTGTCTAGAAAGTAAATACGAGTACGCTTTGTATTATGGGGATTCATAGTCTATGAGGTTAACATACTATAGGTATTTAAAACACTAAGTTCCGTTGACCCAATTCACCAGTGAAAATAGAAGATAAACGTCGCGAGATGTTAACATTTCGTTTACTCTTTTCAGTCAAGAACGTAAAACATTAGAATATATAGGATATGCGGATAGAAACAACAATAGAAACAATCAACGATTGGATTTATATGAAACAAGGACCGTTATCAGTTCCAGGGCAGACAAACTGCGTGAGTCAACAGTTTATGTACACACTGGACTGGACAGTGAGTATTGATTAACATTGTTTCGGAGAAGGCTAGCAACTTCGAATTCCGACTACGCAACAATACTTAAAAACAATACTTAAAACGAGTTGGCGGGGTCAACAACGTGACCTGTTTCCATAATGTGTTTTGCTATGGATGAGGTCGGATTTCGTCTCACTCTCTTTGTTGTCGTCGCCTGTTGTGTCATGGCTCGCACTAAGCAACATATGTTCAGCCATTCTTTGTCCTAGGCACCGATCTGCTCTACCGCAATCGCAAGTGAACGGACATATTACATGTGAGACAGAACATTTCGATAGAACACAATCATGAATAAGCTGAGCGATACTTCTAGTTTTGAGGAGCAATCGCAATTCAACCGCAGGGTATGTACGAGTTAGAGCAGACTGCAATTTTTGACTCACATCTGTTGTGATATGATCACCTTTGAAAGGAAGGTTCAAAAAGACCTGCTTCTTAAGGACCGTACTCACGGTGGTCTTGATTAGTCTTTTCTGGCTGTGGACATCGACGAACTTCTCAGGATAGTCGTTTGCGAGCAACACTTTCTTTAATCTTTCCTCCTCTTCTTGCAAGCAGTCATTGGTGCAGATATCCTGGACTCTGGGAAACAGAGGTCGCACCAGACCTCGTTTATAAGTAACTGGTGCAAACGAAGAAAATTGCAAATACTGACAGCTCCAAATAGCCTTACGATGCACTAAGCGTTGTATTGAGCCATCCTGTCGTCTAATGAGTGAAATGTCTAGAAAAGATAAACCATGGTTTGTTTCCTCTTCATGAGAAACAGAGAGATTGGGATGAGCAGAAGTAAAAAGGTTTAAAAGTGTAACAAAATGAATATTAGTGGTAAAAATCAAAATATCATCTGCATGTCGCTTATAGAGGCTGGTACCATCTATAGCATCAGATAGTTTTAATTCAATCATTCCTAAGAATATATCTACAAGTGTTGGGTCTAATGGACTTCCCAATGCCACACCACCAACTTGTTTATGAGATGATCCCGCAAAGTAAAAAGAAATATTCTCTGTACATAAAAGTATAAGTTCATTGAGATAATCAACTGGGAAATAGAAAGACAAATTTTGATGGGAAATAAAATCGCACAAAAGGTCAACTGTTTCTCGAAAAAGAACAGATCGGTGCCTAGGACAAAGAATGGCTGAACATATGTTGCTTAGTGCGAGCCATGACACAACAGGCGACGACAACAAAGAGAGTGAGACGAAATCCGACCTCATCCATAGCAAAACACATTATGGAAACAGGTCACGTTGTTGACCCCGCCAACTCGTTTTAAGTATTGTTTTTAAGTATTGTTGCGTAGTCGGAATTCGAAGTTGCTTGCCTTCTCCGAAACAATGTTAATCAATACTCACTGTCCGGTCCAGTGTGTGCATAAACTGTTGACTCACGCAGTTTGTCTGCCCTGGAACTGATAACAGTCCTTGTTTCATATAAATCCAATCGTTGATTGTTTCTATTGTTGTTTCTATCCGCATATCCTATATATTCTAATGTTTTACGTTCTTGACTGAAAAGAGTAAACGAAATGATCACATTATTGGTAGCATATTCCGGGTCTCACACTGGAGTAAACTGTTTTGATTTTCTACTAAGCAGGCACTTGCAGTTTTGTGTTCTGGTTTTGACTACGTCATTAAGGAAGTAGCAGCAGCACAGTAAACACTGGAACGTGCCATTTTATTCCACAGCGGTAACTGCGTCATCTTGTTTTCCTACGCGGAAAACATGTACATGTTTTCGGTGGCTTTGTGTACGACCAAACTCGATATTTGTTCCGCGCACGCGGTTAGTGAGATTGCGTACATTGTTGTCATGATGGAATGTGTTTACCTCAAAGTTCATGGACCTCGCGTTGCCCTCGATCCTAACGTGGCAATGTTGACTTGTGGCGCCACTGAGTTGTGCCAAGTGATTCCTCATTGGTTAACACCCACTCGTGGGTTCTTTCACACAATGGCACAAGTATTCCCTGTGTAGTTCATATAGTTACCGTGCGAGATCCTGGAAGTACAATATCAGAGAGCATGTGGTGTTTGTGATCGTTATGACAGACCATCGTACCAACCACCACGTTCATTTAGCACCGTAGATAATTAACACACGTAAACCGAAATATGTATCGCACATCACCAGCTCAAATGATGGAAATTACACGGCGGTTCCAGCAGTAGTAATGACGTACAGTTATGCTGTGAATGATGCCCCGTCGATCTTATGGTAAGCTAAACAGAAAGGGACTCAGTCATCACCTTGTTTCACTCAAACCACTCCATCTGATGGAAAACAACTTTGAAGTTCTCAACCCAGGCGAATTTCTTCTCTATTCTCAACAGTTAGGGGGGCAGATGTCCTTGGAAAGAACCTCAACATGAATTATGAAATGCTACTGACCATACCGAGAAAGAGCCTTAATTTCCATTTCCATTTCTGGATTGAAAACTTCTTGATGGTTGTTGGGTTTTCTGGAACTGATTGAAACTTTTTGAGACCAACTGTATTACGTCTGATGGATTCGGCACTTTTTACACTCAACTTCAGGCCGGTTTTATTAATTCTTTGTAACACTGCTTTCAACCTTTCTGCCTGTTCTGACTCCGTGTGGAACATTTCATCCATACGCACAGTCCCTCCCACCTGATCTTTCAAATTGCGGAGAAGACGACGTCCGAGAATGGCTGCTGCGTTGTAAAGATGGAACAGCACCCTAAGGAGTTCGGATTGTTGTCTGTTCGCATAAACAACGGTTTCTGTCTTATCTTTCTCTGCTATTAATCGGTGCCGGGAACCGAAACATGGGTCTGTGAGAGACATTATCATGATGTTGTAAAGGCTTGAAAAACTCCCCCTCATCTCTGGCAGCAGCTGTCTAAAATTGACACGAAATCACCTTTTTAGTCAGTGGTACCGGCAACGAAAATTTGTAGCTTGTCCGTTTAAATATCCTTTTCCCGAACATTTCCTTTACCTACCTGCCCAGTTCTGATATCAGCTTGAATGATATTCTCCTGTACTTTGGTTTGCATAAGTAATGTCTGTCCATAGACCGGTATGACTGAAGGTAAAATCTTCACAAGCAATTGATTATACTCTATCGGTGTAAGAAACACTGTGAATGCTTCAAGTTCGATTATTCTCAAAACTACAACTAGCATTCTCCATGCCAAACCACACACCGAGGATTAGAAAAAGTCATTCGCAAACAAGAAAGACGATTTGTTACACGCCAAATGTACAAAACGACGACAGTTTTCGCTTTCGTGGAATACAATAAAATTTCTACTACATTATAAACAGGGTCTGCTGTGAAGAATAATTAGCACAACCAGCACAGGCGTAATTTAATCTAAATCTGTATAAACAATATGAAATACAACGTTTAAAGTTTACGAAATAGTATTGTCACCATTCGGTACAAATCTGACGGCACATTAATTAGACCGACGGATTCGCCTTCATGCATGTTATGACACAAACGCTGTAAATCTAATTGTGCTACAGTTGTTGATATAAAAAAATCAATCCAACCATTTGTAAATTCAAGAAACAAACCAATCAATATTTTCTTTCACCTACTTTTTCAATTGTGGTTCCATTATTCTCAAACAGAAGTTTTCAGTAGATGAAAACTAATCAGTTTTTTGGCCTAGCACTCGTTATCTCAGGAATGTTTGGTGGCTATGATATTTTTTTTGTTTTTGGCACGGAATCACTTCTTTTATAACCAGCAAACCAAAATGAAAATGACTGAAAGTTTCTCAGCAAAATGAGGAAGCTATTCGACAGAATGTGATCACTTTTTTAATAAGAATAAATAATTTATGAACACGTTTTGCGTCACGGTGAGCGTGGGAACATTTATCACAGTTTGTGTTGATACACAGTGAATCAGTATAAAATTTGTTGGAAGACCAGTCATCATACGGTGACAAATTTATTCGGACAATTACTGGGAACCTTGAAGCAGGACCGTAATCTATGTTGTTCTGTTGGACAATAAGCTGTGCAACGTTACGTAGTTGTTTAATAACCATGGTTACTAATTTGGGTTCCAAATCGTATGTTATTCACCGGACCGTTCGTGGTTTTAGATGATAGAAGCTTTCTTCCAGTAGTAAACACATACAAGTTGATGAGCAAATTTGTTCATTTTTAACACGCGCAATACCAAAGTTGCACTGAGTATTAACCAAATTTAAATGTTTCTCAAATAGTATAACCAGAATGCCTTATACTGTTCATTTAATGAGCTACACATTATAATTATCGATTCAAATTACCAAACCGTGAAGATTACTAAAGAAGCAGACCATATACTTTCAGAAGTCATAATTAACTATGTATGAGCGCACATCGACTCTTTAATTAATGGTGTTTGAGTTTAGCCAGTCACTTTTTGCACGACAAGGAAAGGTAATTTTAAGAAATGTGCATACTTATCAATACTGTATTCACCGTTAGTATGAACAAGAGACGTAGATGAAGATAAGCGTTAATAATGGTAGAAGAACTGTATAAAAAATGGATCTGGAATGTGTAGTCTCATGAACAATATTTGGGAATAATCTCAATGAAATACGACATTGCACAAGTCTGCACTATGTGTTCATTATCACTGGTCGTTTTCCGCATGGGTTTGCATTAGTCTCCAACTCTTAGTATCCTAAATAGGCTGTGACAGGTTTCCTCACTGTTTTATTTCGCATTTAGCTAAATTCTAAACACTACACTGAAACACCGCGAATATGGAGTTATGGAAGTGCCTCGGCAGTAGACGATGCGGTTTATAGTATACGCTGGATGCTACCCACATATGTGATAAGTGAGAAAAACCTAACCACATCCGCGACAGACTGTAGGTTTCAACTTACCATCGCCATCGTCTCTTTGAAGTAAAAAAAAATAGTGTTTACCGAAGTGTCAATGACTCGTGTTTGCCTTCATTAGACAAGGACAACAATGTGAAGATGGTTGGTTCACCATGGAAATTGTCAACGCCTCCAATCTGTCTCAATGGTGGTTTTCTAGTCATATTAGTCAGTGCATCGAGGTGATCTCTTTGTGATCCTATGGAAGGTAATATATCTGTTGCGACCTTATTAGCGGTACTTGTGTGTGCAGCTTAAAATAACAATCTTATCTAAGGACAGAACTGTCACAGAAAATTTGACTCCGACCGCCAGTATCATCAAAACATGGAGTGCTTATGATAGTCTTGATTGGGTTGCCTAACTTGTCTTCCAGAATAACATTTTACTCAATTAAAATCGAATGGTGAGTGTCAGCATTTTGTTTATTCGCTAACCATATTCAATCGCTTTGAATTCCGGTTGATGTTATATGTGAGCTGGTGAGTTTTATCAAGAATGAGAGTGACAATTGTAATTACTTATACAAGCTGTCGTCGAGAATATATTTAAGCTGATTTTGTCTTAAGTACACACACAACAATTGGAACATTTAACTTTATTCTACTTCTTCCTGCTACTGAACCATCGTATTTTGAACATCATTCTCTTATCTTTAAAGTTGTCTCCAAACGCTCTTCTAACAATCAGATGTAACAATCAGCCACAGTTACAATACTTTTGATAATAATTTTGATTGCCTCCGATCTGGTCGACACATATGAAAGGTCTATTGCAACATCTAAACAACTAACCCACCCTTCATGATGAAAAGGCAAATATCAAATGGTGATCATCTGGAATGCATTCGTCGGTGCTGAAAAGGAACGAGTCCAGAAAACCGTTCATTCTGCACGAGCGGTCGTGTATCTTCTTACATAGGTCTAAGTAGAATAGGACAATAGAGGGGCAGTTGAACCAGGTACAAATCGATATACCTCTTCAAACTTTCGGTAGCGCAGATGACGAAATTGTACTTAGGCAACATGCAAGAAATATTATCTATTCATCAGTCATCCAACTGACACAACAGCGCAGCACCACGTTTCACCCAGTGGCTTGGTTGCACGCTTGTTTTGAGGAACATCGCCAAGACGAAATTGGTCGAATGTCCTGTGGTCGATAGCACTCCTCGCCGTTCGCTGGTCTTGTAGACTGGACAGGTATATCGATTCAATGTCAACGATATTCGTTCCAATTCTTCTCGCAGCATCGGTTTAAGCCAAACTATTGGCATCGGTTCGTTTAGAACTTTTGCCTGCTGTTCACCGAGTTCCATTCTGAGAAGGGACAAAAATCGTCAAACGAACATGAAGTTAAGTGTATGAGCAAAACTTGAACTTCATTAAGGCACTAAGTCAGCTGTGGTGCTTAAGTTAACCGATGAGCTGGTTCTTTTAACCACGATTTAACGTTAAAGTCGCGTACACAACCAAATATAATTAATAATTTTTGGTTAACAAATTGCCAGAATCTGAGATGCGACCATACGGCCATTAAGTGAATGATGAGCACAGTGACCGACGGTAAATGTTTCACTCTCACAAACATATGAATAACTAATGAGTACTGAAAAAATAAAATTCGAATCGTGTTTTTTTCCTAGTAGGTTATCCAAATACGGAATCTGCGGTCAAATGTGCATAGTATCTAGCCTGTACCCATCAAAATGTTCAATAAATTAGTAGTCTGCTTATCTCCTCATTTAGTAAGACTTGGAAGAAAAGCTGTGGTTTGATAACTCAAGGATGATAATAAGTCACATACACACACTAGACCATGAATAAATCAATTGCATCGGACCACATTAAATTCAAGCATTCCCGCCAACATGCTAAACTTCAAGTACCGCAAACCGTCTCGTCTTTCAGGCAACGGAAAAGTCTGCTTCGTAGAACATGACCGGGGTGCCTCTAGAACACATTTCGCCTATACTAGTAGACGCAAAGCACACCTGTTTGAAACAACTCTGTTAAAAATTACAGATAATCTAGCTAAAAATATGGACGTAGGCAAAGCTCCGGCCTTGTCAGTGGAAACAAAAGGTATCCCAAAACATGGGGCAGATTTCATTATCACATTAACTGAAGAAAACAAATTAAATGCGGTCTTGAGGACGTCGGTTTGGATTTGAACAAAACCATTTTGCTCGGACGTAGTGTACTGTTCTATTTGTTGTTTTTGATGACCTTAAACTATATTCTTCTCTGATTACGTCAGTAATTAAAAATCGTCTATCAGTGCTGTGAACAAACCGCAAGTGCGATGTCTTCCTTGTATGTTTGCCAGTGTGCGTGATATAGTTAGATTAGACAAACGCACCTCAACGGATGTAGGTAGCAGAACTGTTTTGATCAAAAACTAAGACAAAAATTATAAACAAAAATCAGTACGCCGTGGACTAAACCCACCAGTGTCTGACCCAGCTTGACCATAGTGCTACAGCCCTACAAACTCAAACAGGACGATTGGGTTGCTCCAAAGTTATGTAATATACCACCACAACTGCTGCCTTAGTACACACCTAGACGATATGGAGTTTCTAAAAAGTATCAGACAATCGGTGATATGAGAACAATAATTTGTGGTCCTCTTAACAAAGTGACGTTGGCGGACAGCGTATCTTTTGTCCGATTGCATCACGTCACTAATGCTGAGTGGCTGTTTCGAAGATGCCCACTTCGTTAACTCTTTATAAATTATTTCCCAGTTCAACACCAGAGAGTGCAATCCACCAAATTCAAACCATTAGATGCAACGCAACCTTGGATATTGACTGACCATTTAGAGATCAACTATTCGTGATAGCATGCAGATAATACTTTTTCTTATCCTAAGATTATTGCATACGCTCAGTTCATGTCGTCGTTCTAGCACATTCCAGTTTATTCACTCCCCAAGGTAACTTGCTTTCCAATGAGTAATCGTCAAGTTGAGATTAAATGAAAAAATGGAACAGGCAACAGTGACAGACTGTCTAAGTATCAACAAACGAACCGTATGCAGACCTGATAATAAGTTTTCCGTCAAAGTATTGAGCATCCATGGTTTTTATGAAAAATCTGATAAAGCTTATGAATACTTATTATACAAACTATAAAAAATAATGCACATGAAGCATTAAAGAATATGTTTCCAGAGAACTTGAGCTCGGGCCATACTGCCCACGGGTACGGCTCAAAGCTCAGAATATTTGTGTGAAATTATTTATGGCTCATAACACCGATTCGACAAGTAGGATGGACATGTTGAGGTGCAATTCAGATAGTTCAAGTAGATGTAGACTATGGTGATTGTGTCCACTGACTAAGGTTTCTACCTGGTACCATGAAAGCATGAGAATGCGAAGTGTTAAAGTGGAATATCGTTTCTAGTTCAGATCTTCCGTCACTTGTCCCTTTCAACTATGATGATAGCAGATAGACATCCAGATAAGTATCTGGAAGGACCACACACTGTCAGAACTTGTGGTAGACAAAGGAGGTGTCTTGTAATTAGCCGTTATCACCGAGTATTCTCAATTTCAAAAAGGTGACAGAAGGTCACAGAAGTTTACAGAGGTATTGGCTGTATTTTTTCTCCACGATGCTCATGTCTCAAGAGCTCACTACTACCACAGCAAGAAGATCCGCAAATGAGGACAGAAGAATCGTGTTTCTGCTGCCGTCACTGGAACAAAATCAATGGTTCGCTGCTCAAGAGATGAGACAGTACTCACTTAACGGTTACTGACCTTAGCCTTCACCATCATAGTACGACATCACAACCCACGGTTCCTAAAATTTGCTGAAGCCGTAGAGATAAACCGGTTCAAATTTGTGTTGTGTACAAAAACAATTATTTGTGAACCTGAGGTTGCCATATTCCTAAGTCGCAGTGTGTGGCATTCAGATCACACGATTGCACGTTTTTGTTATTGTTGGTTTCTTTGTTCATATCCGACAAATACTGTAGACGTTAAATTTGAAGTTTCCCATGTTATTGGTTATTTGGTATTGACGGGTCAATACGAAATTCCAGCATCTATCAGTGTTCGTCTTCTAACTGTTTTGTTCAAATTATTGAAGGGATAAAACTGTTTTAAATTATTGGGCTGCTTCCTTCGGGGAGGGACTTCTGTGTAATTCTGTTGAAACTATGCATGCTAAATCCATCTACAAAGTAAGTACTTACTGAAAACAATCGCCTAGAGTGATACCACTTTCCCTCTTTATTCGTGTATACTATAGATGGCACATTGCCACGCCAGTTCATAACAATCAAAATTGTATCCCGATCCATAAAAAGTGTAATATCTCCAAAACATTATGTTGTATACTGTTATCTTTAACCAGTTATTTTGTACGTTAATGTCAAGTCGAATGGCATCTTGATCAACCATCTATGTGAATGCGACTTCCAGTAAAACATGGATGTATGTGATAACTTTTCCGTAGCAGCCATCATACTACCTTATAGGGTGAAATTGCTCCTCTGATCATATCACTTTGTTCCGCAAACAGCGGGTCAAGTCGCTCGTTTTCGGCAGTAAGTTGCATCAATACTGATTTGGGTGGTGGCCAATACACAACCTTTGCCATCTTTAAGATAAATATGATTATAAATTTTCGTGAAAACTCCTCTCACTAGTCGTCTAATATGCTCCGCTCATCTGTAAACACTGAGTTATTTACTGATGAATAGTAGAGGGTTTTGGTTTTCACATAGATTGAACATCACCCACAACTGATCTCAGCTGTGGCATTCCCACAGATTTTCCAGTCGGCCCCTTCCGAAAAGGAGAATCAATAAACCCGGGGTTTCGCTCTCATAACGGCTCGTCAGCAGTGCATATCCTTGCCATCGCCGAGACTAGAACTCCGGTTAGTACTTCTTTTCTAAGGCTGCCGACTGAAAAATCTATGGGAATGTGATAGCTGCGATTAATTATAGGTGATGTTCAATCTATACTGAGTTATTTATCAATTTTGTGACCCACTCTATCACGTCCAGGATAAATCAAATCAAGTTCTGGTGAATTCGGTTTATGATTGTTCAGTGGTAAAATTCACATTTAGACATTAGTGCACCTCAGTGCAGGTTTCAACGACCATGCAATGAAGCAGCCACATGCTATGAAAGTCCTCAACGCACTGCTCAACAATGCTAGTAAGTGTCAGCTGTCAGATCGATGGATCCGTGATCGTCAACGACATTGGTTGAAGCATTGAGTCCCTTTTAACCATTTGAATAGAATAGTCAGAAGACACTAATTACGATATGAATTCATTTCACACAAATTGGTTGAAACCGTCCACCAGCATGATGTTGATTCAAAGACAGTGATAAGTCTACATCTGCATGACTATTGAATTTTCTTCTGTATACATGTTAGATGATGGAGTTCAAAAACAAGTGTCCTTCATATAGTCCAAGTTCTTATTATAGGGAACGCATTCGTGTTTAAAAATGAGTCAGTTCAGAACCCATTGAAAACAGCCCTCATTAAAACTTGTCGTTTAAACTTTCTACAACTGCATTACGCAGTATTACAAGAATTTTAAGGTCAGAACGGTTTTTAAAGAATGCACCACCCGTTAAACTAATTGGATTTGTCGTCTGTATCCTACACACTGTGTGTGTACTGTAACATTTGGTCCAGGAATAGTTTAAACGCTCTGTGCTTGAGATATCCTTACAGTGCATCTGTTTTGCGTCGCGTAGATACAAAGTTCCTTCAAGAGTGACAAAAGCATGTACGCGAATTTTTACAGGTATTGAAGACTGGAAAGTGATCAAGAACTTTGTCTATCTTGAAAGTCGTAGTAAACTTGTTGGGGTTGTTAGAGAAAAAATCTCACTATGTATCAAAATAGTTTGATTGACTTTTGGTAACCTGAGCACTTCTGATGCTAGGTCAGTGCACATCTTTTCCTTAAATGACAAAGCATATGAGGTGACTGTGAACACAGTACCTCGATGGTGTTTGTAGGTCACTTTCTCTTGACGACAGTCATTTGCCCAACACTGTCCTTATGGAGACAACACATCGTAAACAGATATAAAGTAAGGTGTCGTGTGTTGTAACTAGGTGTGCGCACTTTACGTAGTTCCAACGCATAGGTTAGGTGAGTTTCGAAACGGTTCACAAATATCTACTCGGTATGTATCACATCGCGCTTCATGTGCACTCTATGGGTGTGAAAAAAACAATACAACGATGAGCTGCTTAGAACTTGACTTTAGGATACTAGTAAACTGACCTCAGTCGGTTCTTCAAGGTTTCTGTTATCCATTCCCTTGTTTTGTTAAGATTCTATTTCGGATTCTGTGCGTTATTAGTAACACAGTACCATTAGAAATTGATTCGGAATTTAATTGGTTGAGTCAATAACCATGATGGTTTAACAATGTGTTCGTAAAATCCTTTTTAGATCCATCATTTAAGCAGTTATGCTGGCTTGGGGATGCTGAGGCTAATTACTTGTTAAGAACGAAATATCGTAAGCCTCCGAAGTGCCCCAGATAGTTGCACTGCAATAAAACGGATGGGCAAATTCTCTTAAGAGTATCCAAAAGTTAGTTAATCATCAAAGCATCTAGCTGCCACAAACAACTGAATCAGCAGTCTTCCGTGGGTAAACCAAACAACAGAATTCAGGGGAATTTCAAAGTTTTAAGATACCAGACGGAACACTCCTGAAAGTTCATATAATAAATTTAGGAGTGATATCCATAAGAAGCTGAAACGTAGCCTAAAAGCTGATCGTTATTGAGGGGAGTTAAAGAGATGGAGACCGCTTTCGCTTCAAGGAACATCGGAAGATTCTTCAAGTTTATCTCTGCCATTGGTCCCAGGTGACCGTCTGTCCGTGAAGCTATCAGCGAGACAGATGGCGCACTCATGTACAGTAAGTCCAGAAAGTTAGCGTGGTGGACGGAACATTTTGAAGGTCAGGTTAGCCGGACTTCTGTTTATAACGTGTTACTCCCAAAAACGTGCAATATAACACCTTTGACAGTAGAGTTAGAATAAATCACCGAATTTGAGGGTGGCAACTGCATTTTGGCTCTCAAAAGTAATAGGGCTCCCAGCCCAGTCAACCTCACGCTGGTAACTTTCAAAGGTGAAGAGGTGTTAGTAGAGCGTTCGACTAATTTGTTTCAGTTTGCGTGGAGGAAGAAAATGATTTCTCTCTGTTGAAGTCACTAGATAACAGCTCCCATGTTAAAAAAAGAAGTCCTATGCTCCTGCGAAAATCATAGGGGATTAACCTGACGACAGTCCTAGGTCGGGTTCTGGCACACAATACGTTTCGTCGAGCATATGCAGTTCGTAATAAAAACTGTAAGGAAAACAGGCAGAATATGTTGTACGGATTTCCATTCTTTGTCAAATACAGGAGCAGCGTTATACATACTATCGGCCAATAGTCGTCGTTGTCTTTGTTAATAAAGGTGTGCTCGGCTTAATAGATCGGTCTAGTTTTAGTATTATTTAAATACAGTGCATATGGAGCACCTCGCTGAATATACTGTTGGTGCGTTATTGCTGTACCACTACTCAAGTTAGGGTATATTGTTAACTTTGCGGTGAATTTGACAGAGACAGTGCGGGGTAAGTCAAGGCTGTCCCTTTTTCACTGGCTTTGTTTAAGGTTGTCACAGACGAAATAATTACGGACTGCTTGAGGCACCCACAAGTTGTCAGTGATCGGAAGACCGATAGATCTTGGGTATCCTGAACACAAGCTGTTGTCGTTTGACAGGTTTCAGACAGCACGGAGACTACTAGACACTATGTCATACTTTCCTTAACACTTGTGAATGTCCCATGTGGCCTCCGACTGCAAGAGGCCTTTGCAGGACTGTCGTGATTACGTAGATTTAGTGCTAGATGGTGAAGTTGTGCCGGTTGCTTAGTCGTTTCTACACCTAGGAAGTAGAATCAGCAACGGCGGAGGTATAAGGAATGAAATATAAACTAGTGTCACCAAGGCTAGGGTAATGTTCACTTATGAAAAACACTTCTAACGAGAGATAGAGAGATATCGATCTGAAGCTTAAGGATCACGTACATAAGGTGACTGAGGGGTCGTATTACTTTATGGCTTGGAAATCTGATCACTCATAGTAGAACATGCAAATTGTCCTCAGGTTTATGGTAATCGGTAAGAGACGTGAACCAGCAGTGTCTGTGTTCGGTCACAGGCATCGGGTGGCACCAACTGATAAGCAGCGGAGAAGTTTGGGAGTGAATATTTGGAAATGGGTGCAAAGCAAATTTCACTGTTCACTCATTAAGTACGCGCAAATCCAGTTAGTTTTGCCATATATTAAGGATGTCAACTGATCCACTGCCACACTGAACAGTCTTTGTCGATACTGTGGTCGACTGGTGCAAGATGCGATGTGAACAGAATGATTATTTGGTGTAGATAAATGAATTTATCCATCGATGGAATGGCCACTGTAGGTCAGGTTCGTCCTTTGGGCTGCAACCCTCGCAACTCACAGGGTCGGCGGTTGAAGACGGAAGGTGAGCTGATGGATGGTCAAGCTCAATCGAGTGAATGTTTTCGTTGTTGGACCTGGCTGTATGTGACATAACTGCATTGAACAACGCGGGGAACTGAAGGCCCTATGAAATGTGTCTTGCAGATGATGCCTTACTTTCACTTATAGTTCGGTTGTTTGTCTGCAGGGAGTATGCACCTTGATGCTGAGTGACCAGATTATATGTATAGATGTTCTTAGTGGTTTGGTTCTCATCCCTCCTCTATCTTTTTTTCGTTTACTTTGTAATGGCCTGCTATTTTGGTGATTGTCTGGCAGTTAAGTAAGAGCGAGAACCACTTATGTATTGTTATTTCCCATAGTGGTGATAAAGACGATAATGATGACAAATGATCACTTGGAGAAACGTTACGCGAATTACTACAATAGAAGGACATGTACGGCTTAGTCCGCAAATATGCCTACCCTAGATGGGTCTTTTTACTCTCAGTCTACAATCAAAGTTCCACTGTCATTCTGTATTCAGTGTACGATTAATCACATTGCTACATGATTTAGGTCAAAGGCTCTGTACATTACAAGTCTGATGAACAACTATGTTCATAAGCAGACTACCAACAGTTTTACACGAGTGCCTTATCAAAATATTCACCACTGTTCCTGAATGATTTATTTTCCCGGTCGTTTTATTACCAACGCGTCTGGCATCAAAGACCCTCCTGTTACTGAATGCATCTACGATAGGAACTGCCTGATGTATCCTCAGGTTGGTGAAGTCCAGTATGCTCGGTTGCAACTTCTGGCGCATTTCTGAGACTTGTTTTAACATGAGTTGCCACAGTTTTGGTTGGCTGATTCAATTGTGTTCCGACTGAACAACTTACGACCGATAGATGTGCACACAATGGTTCACAATACACGATTCACGTGACCAACGGAACGATTCGGACAACATAATCTTATTTGCCCACTCAAGGAACGCCCCGGTGAACTGTCTGGAGCGCCTGCAAACGAACCTGCTAGGTCTAGGGTCACTTGTCAACTTAGAAAAGCGACTTATATCTTCAAAACTTTGATTCTAGGAACATTACCACTTAATGTCTAGGCTTTGTCAATGCGCCTTTAATTGTGTACATCAGTGATTTCCAAAAGCTCTGAAGATGAGTTTTGGGTGTGGGCTACTTGAGATCGGAAATCCTTGCCATCTTGCCAATAGCCGTTCTAAAAAAACGAGGAAACAACGTCCATATACCCATTCGCAGGCAAAAGAGACAGGGTTTGATGTTCAGCTCTTTCTGTCCCCATTTCCGTCAGTCTCAATTTATTGAAACTAAGCCAATGCCTACTGGGTTCTTTGGATACAGGACAAGGAAGGGTCCGGTAACTAATCCGAGCGACGCACGTATCCTACAATATTTCACCTAGCTAAGTCCAAAGGGGAAGTTCGTAAGTCCGATTAAGAAACATGGAAACCGATATCAGAACTGTGTGCAGTGAAGCCGGGCTGTTGTCTAATAAAACTCGACAAGTGAACAGTCATGGGAACAACTAAGGTACAATCACTAACCCCATACGCGGGATTCTGAACGTTGTGAGCGTGTGAATGCGCGCGAACACTAACCTGCGAACAAACGATGTGACGGGCGCTTGCTGTGGGTGATGTGCATCTTCTACTGGTAGACAAGCGGTCGCTCAGGTTGAAGACGAGACGGTAGATTAAAGAGTAATAAATGAGATGACGAGCAGGATCTAGGTCCTTTTCAAAACGAGCAGGAGGACGTTTGTCGCACAACTTTCACCGGCGCTCACACTATTGGCGTCCATCAAATAAAAACGCAGTGTTTGGTCCATATATAGTATGAGCTGATCACCCGACAGCTTGTAAGTCACTACATGCATTCCATGAAACGAAATTACCCACACCCAACCAACATGAGACTCGCTTACGCACACTGTCGGAGTCATTGGTTAACCAACACAAATCCCACAGGAATCATGCCAAGTGGTATCAGATGGTCAGAAATTGGGAATGAGCTGAGACACGAAACAGAGATGCAACATTGGACGATGAAGCCACATAGGGTACGGGCACATAGTTGCGTGAATTTTGGTGCAATTCTTGAAAAGAAAGTTTAAATATCTTAATGAGCAAGTCATCTTTTGAGCCCCCTTTGTATTGGCACACTTTCAACAATATTTATTTATCTCAACCACGCTTGCATGAGTCACCCATGTTGACTACTGCTCCATTGACCTCCCACTGGGCTCTAATGAGAGCGAAACTCGAGTCTAGTTGTTCTTTTCAAGAAGAGCAGGCTATAAAAGTCTATAGTAATGCGACGATTGCGACCAACTGTGGGTGATGTTCAATCGATATGAAAACCAAAATTCTCTGCTACTCATCGGATGTCGTCTGTGTTTTTAAAAACAACAGTGTTAGTAGGAACTTAAAGAAGGCAAAAAGTGGACATAAATGATTTCAGTTGTCAGATGTACCACTAGAACCGACCAGCCCATCACACGATGTGGTCCGCTGAGCTGAACTAACCAAATGTATGAAACTGAGAAAAATGCACGATGAGGGTTACTATAGTTCACGTGCAGACAACCGATCCCTAACAAGATTTAAACTATTACAAGTGACATTGACAGATGAGAAGAATTCTGTGAGTTGACAACAACCAGAGCTACCTTAGAAATTCTATACTCAGCTATGTCACAACAACTATCCAGCCACCATTTCGAGATATTTGACACTAATGACTGTTCTTTCAAAATGTTATTGACAAAACGGTGTGGTATTGCGTAGTCCAAGCCAAACCAAGATCTCAGAGTTGAGGTTGATGTCAAGGTTGAACGAGTTGTCCAAACTCACCGGGTCTTACCTTAAAGAAAATCTGTAAGGACTATAAACAGCAGTATACAGAGAAAAAGCAGTCTCAACCTTCACGAGTCCGCCGACTGATGGATGTCGATAAGTCGACCGTTGGTTCAGAGGACATAGAAAGCCACTCACATCAGTTCAATCATGGAGAATTTTCAAGGACGTAACCAGTTGTTCCAGATAGCTCGAGGTGTTACCAGGCTTCTTATAGAAGTGTTTGCTGCAGGTATATTCAAGCTGCTTTTACGAGAACAGAAGATAGCCTTAATCGTGACTAAACCGTTTAAATGTTAGCAGCCCTACTACTTATCTTTACTTCTCCGTCTTGCTTGACGATGGACGCTGAATAAATTGTCATTTATTTTATTGATCTGAAGTGCTTAAAGTTAACGCACACATGTTTAGTGTGAGCTGTTTGTGTCGGTTGAAAATAGGACGACAACAAATGCTTCCTGTCTAGGAATAGCTCAGTAGGCCACATCGTTAAACGTTTAGATTAATAAGTCTGGTAATCAATATCGCACTTACTAAAAACGTGAACAATTTCGTAGCACAGCACAAAATACTGACAAGACTTTTAGCCCACCGAGTTATTTAATCTCTCCCGTCAGGGCTTATCCAAAAAGTGACAAACAAAGGAACCACACTGAAGTTTCATTTCCTCAAAAATAATGCTATATCACAATAACTTCGTGACCGACTCATGTTTACATACTATGCTTCTCTGTCTTGTATCTCCAAACCTTCGCTACTTTACGTTACCTGGTAACGCTCTGGTTTACCGGTAATGCATGGACAGTGGGTGCGCATGCTGGATATTCATCAGTACTTTTATTTCACGGCGTGCAGATCGTAACTAATGAGCCATCGAGCGATCAGCTTACATTGTGTGCGTGGTTTTGTGTTTTTGTGCACGTGGACCCAACGATGCGTCTACGACGCGCACTGGTTGCATTGACTTGACAAAAAATCATCTAATGCGCTTTGAAATATGGTCTGGTGGGTACTCATGAGTTTGTCATCTTGTGAAGACCAAATTAATTTTGCTGATAAACAGTACCCTCTGTTCAACGAGCCCACAATGTTCTATTTAGTTTCACAGAAGGTCACTGTGAACTTGCAACTGATCGGATAGTGGATACTAAACTTACTCCGTAACTGATACTTTCTTGTCCCAAATCCTGACTGACTTCATAGCATCTCTTATGAAAAAGCTTGCAAATGTTTTCGGCGCATTTATTAATTTAAATATTTCCTGTTTGTGTTTGTTCATTACACATCTGTTTACGTAAGAACATCGTTCGTTTACTCATTCGACTAATAATAGAAGGAACTGGTTAAGTTTTTATCAAGAGGGCGTGTTAAAAAGCTTGATGACATTTATTCAAGATGACTGATATGATAAAAGCAACCATCTCATAGCTACTTGGTAAACCTCAAAGTGGTCTAACATTAAACAAACAAACCTCCATTTGGAGAGTAAACAATTGAAAACAGATAGGGTTTGTTCTCAACCTTTATAATGTTTGTTTTGGTGAACAGGAGAATTGTTGTCTGTTGTTAGACAAATTACGAAAAAATACGACCAGTGCATTCAAAAAGGACAGCGATAACCAAACAAGTGAACTTATTCACCACTGCAAATTGAGAATGGAAACAATGGTTGATATTTAACCGCGTTCATTTTAATGCCCTTGCTGAAATCCGATTTAAACAGGTTGGTTGATGTGATATATTTCAACTATAGATTGTGAAAAGCAATAAGCCACTACTGACTGAAAACAGTTCAGAAATAGTGAAATTAACTTACGTTTCGTAATCCCATCGGCAACCATCCAGAAATAAGCCGTGGACATACGCACCTTCAGCTGGCGGGGACGTTTCGTTGTGTGAGGCAAGAACCTGCAGTAAAATTTTTCGAATTGGATGGCAATCTGGATAACAGTGTTATTGATTTAGGTGCTGTAGGTTCACTATGTATATCACTGCATCATCACATCGCATTTCCAAACATCTAAAGATGAACATTGATCCAGAATGATGTTCCACTTAGGTTGGTGTTGTAAACCCACCTAAACGATACGCTGGTTCAATCTTGATATCGGGGTGTGCACGATAAAATCGGAGTCTCGTCCCGGTAATAATTAACACGAAAACCTCGGTCCCGAAAAGTACCGCGACCGTCCCGTATTCGCTCCCAAGGCAAGCCAAAAGACGCGTTCAAAATATAAATTTTGTTCCGCTCTAAAACGGGGTGCGGCTAGGGCGACAAGTACAAAGTATTTATAGGGCGCCTAATGACCACACATTCCCAAGACATCAAGAGAACAGTTGCCGAAAAGAAAAGAGTTACGTTCGCTAATGAGCCTAACGGCATGAAAATTCTCAACCGATTTGAACAGTTCCGCTAAGTAAGACTGAGTCAATCGTTTTTTTCTTTCTCATGACGGAAGCGCCTTGAGACTGTTCCAGGTTGGGCGCCTTAACAGTTGGCAAGTAAAGTTGAGAGTTATTCTATAAGTATCTTGCAGATAGTATTGAGTGTCGGCAAGCTCATATTTTCAGCAACAATCTGAGATACAAATTTCGCCCCCATTTGGTTTTCAAAGTCCTACTCTTCCATAAACATCGTATGAATGGTAGCTTCATCATATTTCCAATAGATTCCACTGTAGCTGTTTCTTACTGACTTTCATGCAATGTTTATAGCCTCTGTGTGAGTGGGACGATGTTATTGATTCAAGTTGGCAAGTGAACCTATATGCAAGTTGGTATTCAAGCAACATACAGACTGTAAACTACTTCCGGTGAACGTGCGAAATTATTTTATAAGTAGCATATATAAGTGGGGTGATCGAATTTGAGGGTCTTTTCATATTGCATTTTGTTAGCACTCAGTTACGGTTCGTCAGTAATATGGAGGAATGTGTGGCTGATATGTAAACATACCTTCTTCACAAATTTGTCTCATTGTCACACAAGGGAACCTCAGTTTCTTAGCTTCTCACTCCGGGTTGTTCGGATGATGACGATTGAGTTTATCACACATACTGTAGGTTCAAGCCAACTGAACCTATTAGAAGCAGCTCTACTATATCAGTCAGCGTAGGATTAATCTTTCGTGTCATATATAACATTTGTTAATCCCAGGACGAACAGTGATTTAGACCAAACCTGTGTACAAGGCTCTCCAGTGGACTGCATACTGGTAGACAGTGCGATGCACTACAATTTACGGCCATTTCATTTAAAACTTGTGTTGTCAAGTTAACCTGAACCGCGTGGGGTATAGCAAATTGGGCAACAAGATACCTCACTTTTTTGGACGTCTATGTCGATGCTTTATGCTTCCAGTGTAACGTCTTCCAAATTGGTTGATAAGCTGATTACAAACTCGCGGGTTACCCGGTATATGTATGTGGTAACATAACTGATCACAGTAGAAAATGATAGCTCGTTCCTCAGTCATATGGACTATGACATTAAACCATCGTCACGCTTCAGCTACATTGCTCCACACGTGTACCCCAAACAACCTGTTGAACTTGCCATATACGCATTCAGGCAAATGACTACACTGGTATTTTATACTCCATATTGCACCGAGGTACAAACTTGACAACCATGGGTCTCACACTTCATGAGGTAACATGAACCATAGAAGCGTCTATGTCTATTCGGTCAATACCTGACACAGTACCTAATGTTGAACAGCTGCCGCGTGGCCTGACAGTCAAAGCTTCACATGATTAGTCATACGAGTCATGTCATCATCGTCACCAACACATTATTGTGCTCAATGTTTAGTTTAGTCCTTGACCAAGAATACCGACAGAAATACACAGATAGCGTTACACACTTTTATGTGACGCATCAGGGCGAATAATCGCTCAATGGTACACACCAAACAGAACAGCTCAACAACGCCAGATGCACTTTGGGGCGCCATCTTAGTACTGCCTTGTCTACGGAATGATCACTTTTCCCTCCTCTTATAAACACTCTTGAGTTAGCTTCAGTCATTGAATCAAATCAAAACTGGTCATCACTGATTGTATCGAATTTCGAGGCTACAGTCGTGTGAAAATCCGACCCAACCCAATTTCCCCAAAACGTTTATCCCTGTATATTCTACCGCCCCTGTTTCTGGCCCTTAATTGGCTTTGACCTAGATGTTTTGTTTTATCGCGTCAATTGACAGTTGTGCGAATAGACACTTGTCGCCTTTTTGTACTTTGCTTGAGTGGTGCGTGCATCACATTTTGGAGCTCGGCTCGTCCCTGTCGTTTTTGAACCTGTTGACTGCTCGAAAGAAATCTGTTGGGTACGAATGTCATATTATGTGCTTATAGTTCATCTTTAGCCAATTTGGCATCAAATTGTAATTATCCCCTGGAAACGATCCGTCGATCGAAAATGTTGAGGTTGGCTATTTATTAACTTTGATCATTTGTTCAATAGTACCGTGGCTTTGTGAACCAATCATGTTTTGACCATTTGGGATCGTTGGTTTATTACTACGCGTTGTTCAACGTCTTCGTGGAAGATCATTACACTGATCACACATTTACGCCGAACGCAAGTCCGCATATTTTACTACCACACTATTTCTCGACAGGAATTTGCATGCTACATTGTTATCTGCTAGTACTGGCTACCACATTCTTTTGACAATGAATTGGGTATAGACTTTTGACAGTTATATATGTGTGCATACATGTGTGCTTTATATATGTGACACCTCCATATGTAATTTACTGCTGAGATGTCGGCCTACTACGACAGATGGACACAGGTTACGATTCCAATTTTTCGGGACAACATAGAACCGCCCACTTTGTTTGCGGTAGTACCTC
The DNA here is from genome assembly GCA_013368495.1 of Paragonimus heterotremus. Classification (NCBI taxonomy): domain Eukaryota; kingdom Metazoa; phylum Platyhelminthes; class Trematoda; order Plagiorchiida; family Troglotrematidae; genus Paragonimus; species Paragonimus heterotremus. The sequence continues at coordinate 11,748 of LUCH01002764.1, read as the reverse complement.
CTGTATGTCGGGCTTAATCTTACGGGGTTATTCCTCTCACTGGGTAACCCGATTCAGAAATGATGGTAACATGTACAGTGACATATTAGGTTCTCAGTTCTTTTGCTCAAAGCAACTACCAGAAAATTTTCTCTAACTAAATAGTGTTCTTATATGATAACCTGGGATCATGGTGCATCAAGGCACATCTGTTGGTTCTGTCTTCGATATCACGAGGATAAGTACATTGGTCTCATAAGGGTTAAAATAATGAATCAAGTAACTTGTGTTCTTGACTCACACATATCGTTGTTCATTTCACAGTACCACTAGCATCTCGTAATCGAACAAGCTTATTATTAACTGTCATGTAGTTGATACAATTTTACATATACACGCATGCATGTCTATTCACGTTTAAGTTATATGTATCATATATATGTACAGTTTGAAAACTTAATAAAATATTTTAGAAGAGACCCATTTGCGAAAAATCTGGACTTCGGCTGGATTCGAACTAGTTACAGAAATAACATGCCCAGATGCAGCAATTAACTATAAATGCTCATCATTGTGGCGTTGATGGATTCCAGCGTGAACCAAACGAGAAACCCTGTCTCGGCAGTCAATCGGCTGGGTTATTTGATGGATTCCATTTGACACAGTTGGCTGGGTGGGTAACTAAGTACAAATGTGGAATTTCTGAGCTTCCGGTGTGGCTCCGTAGCTCAGGTAGTGGAGTATGTGCCGCGTTTGGGCATAGTGTTTCTGTCTCTCGTTCGAATCCAGCCGAAGTCCAGACTTTTCGCAAATGGATCTCTTCTAAATTATCAAATCTGCCAAACTACTTATCAGTAATTCAGTGGAATATGTTTGGTGTAAACAACCAGGAACAGTAATGAAAACGCATAGACATGTAAAAGTGTGTAAGAGTGTTGTGTCAAACTAAGCGTTACGGAACCATCTAACTATAAACCAAAGGCGATGAGCGGAAAATGAAAAGGTAGGACGAGGTTTATAATGAGTACCTGAGTCGGCTTACTGTTGTTTTCTACGAAGCGGTCGCAAAAACACAACAGAGCATTAGTCAACTACTCAGATAGCAGACCGTCTATGCTGTCCAGAGCAGGCTAGGAATAGACACTTGGTTTAGAGAGTTAAACACAGAGTTAAACACGGTGATAAAACCTTTGGCCTCAATCATTATAGAGCCCATGTATACTGTTTATGTCATCGAGAAATAGAACTGAGTTAATTAGCACCACATTTCCCAGCACTATCGGATTAGCTTGAAATTAATAAGTGGAGTTTTGCAGACTATTCGGAAAGCCCGTTCGGAGATTAAACGGTGGTTCATATTGGCATGATACGCAAAGGGTGCATGTTGACACTGGTCTTAACTAGATTCCTCGAGGTTGTATGATTCATTCTGACAAATGCTGATTAGCCTGACCAAAAGATCCACTGACCTCCATATTAATGTATGCAAAGATTGGATATCAGCCAGTTAACTGACTGTTTACTGAATTGTTAACCGCCAGAAATTAGACAATATCTGTCGTTCCACCGATTTTGCACGTTTACCATCGTTCCACTTGCGACAGAAAGAAACATCTATACTAATATAACACTAACTATATACAAATTACAATTGTATAAATTTACACAAACTACCAATTGAAAAATTACAACACGGATTATGGTTGACCACAACTTGTTTGTGTTGTATTTTAATCACATTCCCCAAGTCATAAAACTGTCTGGAATTAGTCACAAGAGCGATCAGATGGATCTTTTAAACGACTCACCTCGAAGTCAAATGCCAACAAATCTATCGGTATTGTATTACGTCGAGCGTAGTTTTGTAGTACACCGGTGAGAAATGCTTGTGTGAAAAAGAATCCGGAAATCCAGTAAGTGGCCGGTTTGTCATGCAGAAACCAGTTCTGCGAGCGAAAGAAAGTTCAAGAGGGAAACTGTTTGAATTTTACCATAACTTCTATCAGACGTGATGGCGATATAGACGTTATGTGCATCAGCTAAATACTTTTGCAGATTTTGCGAATGTTTATGATGCGCTACTAATGAAAGCTATGAAAGAAAATTGTAAATGTGACTATGGAAAGTCACTTTATATGTCGAACAAAAAACCGGATGAGTATGAACATCTCTGTATATAAGGAATGTGGTGATTTCAACGAACAGTAGATGATAATCAAGATTAGTGACGGAAATCCAGTCGTTGAATTACAATCTGCTAATAAAACACTAGCAAGCAGCAGTAGTAATTATATGTTGAAGACAATTTTAAACTGTACAACTTATTTGTAGAAATGCTGAGCAAGAAATTCTTTAGCATAGAGTTGCACTCCTCGTTCAGCTCTGTGTAGGTATTGCCAACGAACTCCGGAATAAGCTGAAGTCAACCGACGGAGATCACTTTGGACTCACTACATTAACCATTTCAATAAATTAATTTTGATATAATTTAGTCGATAAATCATACTACCAGCGAGTGCTTCTCTGCTATTACTTACAGATTGTCATTATGCATAGGCAACGGTTGCGAAGAAGATACCGTAAACTGTACAATTCTACTATGTGGTTCGTAATTTTGTTAAGCTGGGTTTTTATTAAAGATTGAAACAACAAATGGCGGACGATTCTGATCAGGAGTACCATAGAGAACGTAAGATTGCATGTGTTATAAAAACCAGATGGGAAAAGAAGCGCTCACTTTCAAATTCGCTATGAGGCAAATCTAAAAGATGTTCTACGATTGCCACTTCATTTTACTGACGGTGACGTAAAATACACATCAAAATACAGCGTCCGATAGGCACATTCTTCCTATTATCTGATTGGCTCTCAGGTGTTAAGTCTAGAAGAGAATATGACTGAAGCAATGTCCCTTGAGGCTGAGACGAACTAAAGGTTCTAAAAAGTTATGTGAACACTTCCAGTCGCCGCCGAGATGGTTGCTGAAGCAACCCAAGGAAATCGGGGTTTGCAACCAAGATCAATGCACTGGTAAGTGATTATCAGGCGACCAGACGCAGTCCTTCCGAGGAAGTTCGGCGTTTTCAAGTCTCAGCTAACACATCACCAACTTGCTAGAACTTCAGCTCAAGGTGATTCGCCGAACTCACGTCGGGCAACCGGATGTCAACCGAATGGAGACATTAGCTCCCAGCTATGTAAGCTTTCCCCGCATAGACTAACATCTATAACAGTCGGTTTGATTATGTCACGGGTGACATTCTATCTCTAAAGCACCATCAAAGACTACTTTAATCTTGGCCAGTTCCCACAGCTCCATGGGATTCTACTGGGCCTCTCCACCATCAGAGCTTCTTGCGTGCTGCCAGTGCTTGTCTCAAGTGGTTAGAGGTTGTTGTGATGCCAACCATCGCCTACCATCCAGCAACCCAGGGGAATGTTCGGCCAATTCGTTTGCCCAAACAAACTTACTGGTGATCATGTAAAACAGGTTACCTTATCAGAGTTTGCAGAATTCATCGAGTACTTCCAGTCACAGACTTCCACCACCTACTCCAAAAGCCAGGCGGAACACTTGACGTGCACGTTCAAGCAAGACCCCTTAGAAGGCCCAAAGGAAAGAAACGTTCATGAAAGTGTTGGAAATACTTTTGATGTAATATCGAGCAAAACCTAGTCCGCAAGTACCTTATAAATTATCTCCAGCTTACGCTCTTACTGGGCAGAAGATCAGATTGTTGCTGGATTCCAGTTGCCCGACAGTTACTGTTCCAAAGCCTGATTCAAACAACGGTACGAAGCTAAATACCGCCACTGCAGCAGAAACCAAAATGCATCAGTTCGCGATTATGGCAACAAGTTTGCCAAATGGTATTTGGATCGAATTCGGAAATGTTAGGTAACGGTTTCCCAGAGCTCACGTTTGGATACTCCACGTCAACCAGCTTCAACTCACTGGTATCACTGAACGAGCACTAAGAGAAAAAGAAGTACCTTTGGAGATCTTGATGTATATGTTTGGTAGCGACAAACACCAACATTCATGAACCTGAATGTGGGCTGCTCCCTAGACATTGGACTGATCGAGTACGACTACCGTTGACTCTTTTGAATGTTACGCCTCAAGTTCCCTGATACAATAAACATCCTCAAAGGATAGGTATCCTGCTTCGGCTAAACTTAACATGAAGAACGCGATTTTGTCGTAAGAACTCTGATATATCAAGCCCTTATGGAGATATGGGTCAACATGTGGTCAAAACATATTCCCACATGCTCAACTGTCAGGAAGGTTATTTTTTCCTACAAATCTAAATTCGTAAAGTATCTGGTGGCTAAATACATTACCTATTCGGAGGTTAATATATCAGTTTTCGTTGGTTCTGCTATTTCACAACCAATCAGTGAAGGCTTAAACGTGGGTTAGTCGTTCGCCGTTGTTCATGCCAGTTATTCGCCTTCGTGTTTGACAGTATTCGGGTGCAACACTTTAACTTAGTATATACACATATTTGAATGCGTATTGAATACCTTATGTCAAACATTTCACTCAAAGTAAGCAAAAACTAGCCATGAATTCGATCAGCTAAGCCCATGGCACTTCAAACGTTGTGTTCCAAGTCGTTTCGTGACTCGGTAAGATTTAGAAACGTCATAGGGGTGAAAATAATGTAGCGTCCAGTGTGTTCACCCACATTGTAACAACCGAAACTTAAACTGAACTGTCCTCAGACAAACAGTAAAGTTAAGTTTGTAATTGATAACAATTAAGCTCATAGGTGAATAGCTGAACCAAATGAGTTGAACCACATTTAAAAACCAAGTAATCAAGTGGATAAGTAAAACCCAACTAGCAAAACTTAGGTATATCACATCTCTTTATACGTGTATCATTGGTCGAAACTAATATTTGACTGGCAAGCAGCCAATAGGAGAAGGACTAGCTGAGGTTCAAAGATGAAAGAAAAATGAATGAGGTTGCTTTCCTGAGACACCCACGCCCAAGTTCAAGTAATCGACATTACGTGCTTTGTAAATCAATAACCGTGCTATAAATGAGGGGCGAAAAAATGACTGCAAGAAGGTTCTCCTAGAGTTTTGTTGTCAGACTTCATTAGCCGCTCAGTGACTTAGACGAAAATTACTGAAGGTGAATGTTGACATATATCTCCCTAGCATCAGACTGTGTCCAAATGATGTAAAATAAATGTAAATAGCTAGTCTTAGTAGTAGGCCTAAATGGCCGCATACGCTTAATGCTGGTGACTGCGACACCGCATCGTGATACTGTGTGTACATAATATCCGTTGACATTTTGCTGCAACCATACAAGTGCGTAGCCCAATGACCTCGATATGATTAGAATTTACACCTAATTAGGTTGAAGTCCATTTGGCCATTTGTGTTACATGCCTACTAACTGTAATACACAGATCTCAGTAAAAGCAACACTGTGCTGCATTGTTTGCTGCGTCTGTCATTTGTCTACGCTCATTCTAAGTTTGTAGAAGTTGTAGTTTAGAAACTGTAACTCGTAGATTCTGACGCGTAACTTAACTTTATAGCGAACTGCCTGTTACGTGACCGAATAAGCTGAAAGACATGGACGAGTGTTTCTGTCACATGGATTAGCGCTCAGTGTGTTTTTGCATCGCACTCATGCACGCGCATATTTCGCGCTCTGCTCCACATTGGTTGAACTTATTTTTTTAGCTGGTGTCAACTTTTTTCCACTGGTCTTCACTTTTGAACTCGGTGTACAATAAGATCACCTTTTCTTACTTGTCCGACACATTTCATATAATACAGTGTTGTGCAAAGGTTAGTCTGTGCGCCGAAAATTCGATGGTCTTCCATACCTTCTTGTGCTGAATACTTCGACAGGGATAATGGTTAGTCCATCTTTTTCTTTCTTAAATTTCCTTTCATTTTTTTACATCAAGCTTTATTCAACGGACTGTCTTTTATCTGGTTCCCTCGCCTGAGTACAGATGTTGGACGCACAAGCAACACTGTTTAAATAAACTATAGGTGACAACTAATTTATCTAGTTCCACCATAGTAGTAGGTTTATAGCTGAATGTAATGATAAAATCATGTTGTTGAATGAACTGAATACGACTCAACCTCGCTTGCTAGGACCAGTGAGAACTGTGAAATAACAACAAAGCGTCTACTACTGAAGAACGGTTCGTAATACTAATGGCCAAAGCACGATTTTTGTAGCGCTTCCATTAAGTAGCAACAGTAAACAATTAATGCTATGTAACGAAACCACTTATGGAATTTTGTGTTGTGAGTTTCTCAATCACTTTGGTTCTACTCACTGTCTCTTGTACAGCGTGTTTCCTTCCTTTCACCGATAGAAGCACGTTTGCATTGCACATCAACATTTTAAATCATAGGACACGCTATTTCACGGTTACCACCGCTTGAAACACATTATATTTTGATTAAACTCATGGTAGTTATTTATTTACTTAGTCATTTGGTTATGATATCCGTCCTGAAACAAAGGGTTTTTCAGACAGAGTTTCAGAGTAGGGATTGTGCAATTAAATTATTACACACAAAAAATGCCAGTTGCGAAATTTCCTACCTCAGACCTTGTAGAAATAGCTAGACCAGATCACAAAAAATGGACTTAGCCGCTGAACGTCCATCGGTCTACTTGATTCTAAGTCAGTTATAGACATTTACGTATTCGATCAAACAGTCGCTACAAGCAGCAAATCGGATCGAAGATTGTTATTCTTCTCCATGCCACCATACTCCTGCATGGTGGTTCTCCATTCCAGTTTGACTAGGTGCTGAAGACTACTACAACGATCATTCAGTCGTTTTCATTATTTTAACAGGGGGCAAAAAAGGGTATTTCTTACTCGGTGTACATGCATTCTTAGCTAGATGTACGCAGACGCCATCCGTTCCTAACTTGACTGCGTGAGTGCGTTTGAATTGCCACTGATCTAAATCACCACTAAAAAAATGACAGAGAAAGGAAAATCAAGTTGACCATCCTATACTGCCAGAATGCCGAAAGATTTCTAATATCTACTTTAATGATATGTTGAATGTCTCCCGTGCCAACCATTTTTTTGTACTCATCAAACGTTAAAACTAATGTGAGCTTACTTTAAAGAAATTCAGTCTTTCCAGTAAATCAATTATGTAAGTCCCAAGTGGTTTCAGGCTAGGATAGGATTTGCGGGCCCAAATCTCTGGAAGTTTGTTCAGAGTAAGTGAAGCTGCCAGTGATTCCAGTGTATCGGACATGATCACTAGACCTTTGATAGCCTTTTGCAGATCAGACAATGTTGATCTGATAACGCTGGTCAACCTAAAAAGAACGCAGTGGCAAAACAAAAATCCTTGGTACATTTGAAAATCGAGAATGACACCTGAATAAATAATGAAAAGCTGATCTAGCCCTTAACAAAGAACCATTAGACGTAGAAAACTTTCAAATATATTCATCCAATCGGAGTGGTTAATGTCCCTTTCAGCCCATTTCATATCGGTTATACTGAATGCAAAAGTAGTCCACTGACGGGATAGTTGCACAATCAGACTAATTCACTAATTGTCCTACTCGTTAACAATTAAGGATCACGTGTCGATTCTCTTTCAGCACGAATTGTCAGTGAGTGGAAACACTTCATTTTTCAATTCATCCCGATTCGTCCGAGTTCGACTGAATAGGCAAGTATTCACAGTTGATGTTGTGCTTAATAAGTTAATTTAAACTGCCATTGGAAACCGAATATCTTTTTGGTGTAAATTAACCATCACTCACAACTGACTGCAGCTTTCGCAGTCTCACAGACCTTCCAATCGAGCTTCGCTCTTGTTAGGATTCGTCAGTAGCGCCCATTATTGCCATCGCCATAAACAGAACTCCGGTCACGCTTTCATAAAATCGTTCAAGTTAGTGATTTCTGTTATTGCAAATTGGGAAGCAGTCCCGGTCGCGGGGTTATCGACTGAAGCTAACAGAACTGTTACTCCGCATCCGGGTAAGCTAAGTATTATTCATAAGAGAATGAGATTGAACTTTTGGTTATGGTAATTTGGTCGTACTTAATGTGTGGGCAATAGTGCAATGCTGAACACGGTTGCCGCATGAAAGCGTGGCCGGAGATCAGGTCCTATTTCGAAAAGAAACAGCAGCAGTTCCTTTCGAGACGGGCTGGTTAAAAGTTTACGACAGCGGTGATAAATTACAAATGATGTTTGATTTATATTTACCAAAATCTCCTAATACTCGCCGACATCGTCAAACTTTGTTAAAACTCGTTAGCCTACGTGTTTGAAATCTAAATCACATTAAACCGATTTGCATCCTGTCTCGGATGACATGATTAACGATAAGCATCTCACTGTCTGCCATTAACAAATCGACCTTATCGTTGCCTAAGTTGGGTCGACGACCGACTGGACACACACCAATCAGATGCTTGCAGTGAGCACAACTTTTTCAGTCAGCGAGTTGACTATGAAAATGGTGACTGGAAAAGTGATGTAATACAAACAGTCTTCTATCACTATTCAGCAGAACATTCGAAACGACCTGACAGACTTACGATCACTAAACTCTTACCTCCATAGTTGTGTTATTTCGGGAATTGCCAAAAACGACCAATTTATACGGACCAACGAGCTCTTTAGTTGGCAAGTCGGTAGAATAGCTACAAACAGCGTTAACAAATGCACTATACAACTCACTGGTCAGAAACAAAACGTCTATTTTGTGGTCACATGTTTGTGGCAATCAGCTGACAAAGCGGAGTAAATGAGAAGAATCATATAATGCAAATGAATAAAACTTCTGGCAAGCGTGCACTTGCTTGACAATTAATAAACTTCACGATGAATATCACCCGCAATCGATAGCAGCTGTCGTAGGCTAAATGGGATGGGAGATTTCTACCTGTCTGAGAAGTTTTAATCTCGGGGTTATCGACTGGATTTAACAGAACAGTTACTGTGTCCCTTCTCAAGACGATCGGGCAACCTGATCACTACTCACAAGCGAATGTCACTGAATGTTCACATATGGTGATTCAGTCGTGCCTAATATGGGATCAGTGGCACAGTGGTAAACACGGTTGCCTCATGAAAAGATGGCCGGAGTTTTAGTCCCGGCAGTTGCAAGGATATGCATTACTAACGAGCTCTAATGAGAGCGAAACTCGAGTCTAGTGCTTCTTTTCGAAATGGGCCGAGCGGAAAGTCTCTGGGAATGCGACAGCTGCGATCAATTGTGGATGATGTTTAACTTGAAATAAAACAAATCCCCGACTACTCATTAGTAATTAATAAAGTAATTATCTCATGGCATGTGGTAGGGTAGTGTTAACAACTTTAAGGTTTCACAAAATATGATGCGGCAATTGTTCAGCAGCGTTCTGCGAACGGTGCAATATGCGGCGAAGTCACCTGGTTAATTGACACGCTTGATTGTCATAATCACCGTAAGAAAACAAACGTTTCTGGCGTTAGGCGCAAACCACACGTTTCTCGTCTGATCTGATGCAGTATTTCAAGTTGCAGCTTGAAGCGATCATGAGCAAATTTTTTGAGTTCAGTAAAAGCCTCAGTTAGTGAATGACGTTCTAAGGACACAGACACCAGACTAGCAAGCAACTCAACCAGTTAACGATCTGTATGAGGAAACGTGGCTCGGTAGAACTAAACCTAAAGATGCGCGACTGCGACGACAACGTTTTTGTGCTTGTCGTCATGTAACGATTAGAATAGTGCGTTCAATTCGATAGATTGGTCTACACTTTTACAGTTGTTCAAATGCAGGGTGTATCCAGCAGCTGCGTGAACTTATTGTCGGTGCTTTATTCCTGTACCACCATGCTGGTTATGGTTTATGTTTAACTTTGTGGTTACAGTAACAGTGCAGTGTACGTCAAAACCGTCCACTTTAACTATTTTTGTTTAAATTTGTCACAGACAAAGTAACGGCGGACTGCTTGAGTCACCCAAAAATTGTCAGCGGTCGAAGGACTTACTGTTCTCGAGTATACTGAACACAAACACGGGGATTGCTAGACACTATACCTTACATAACTGTACCGGTCTGAAGATGAATTATCGAAAGCATATGTTCGCTTATATGTCTTTATTCTCACTATTCCACACTTTGCTTAATACTTGGATATGCGTTTTACAGCATCAAATTCCAAAGAGCTTCTGATGGACTCCAGTGATTACGTAAATTTAGTGTTATATAGTGCAGTTATGCAAGTTGCTTATTTATTTTCACACTCAGGAAGTAGCATTAGAAACGGCGGAGGTATAGGGAATTAAATATAAATCAGTGTCACCAAGGCCTGAGCGATGTTCTCTAACCTAAATCATTTCTAGCGAGACAGAGAGGCATCGATCTGAAAGGTGACTGTGAAAGATGTATTACTTTACGGCCACGAAATGTAGCCACCCAAGGATGAAGACGGGAGCCCTCTTCAGGTACCTCAGCATCGTTATCTGTGACCGGTCGCACGCGTCTAGTGGTAATAATGAGTAAGCAACTGAAAGTTCAGGAAGTGCGTATTTGGCAGTGAGTACAAACCGAGTCCTTTCCCTCAGACATTAAGCATGTACAGACTCAGATGGTCACATCATGTACTAAGGATATTAGTTGATTCACTGTCACACCGAACAGTCCATGTTGATGTTGCGGCCGATTTGCATATAATGATATGTGGACAAACTGGTGAACTAGTGTAGAAAAATGAAGTCGTTCACCGAGGCAGTGACCACTTTAGTTCTGATTCGTCCTCCGGGCAGCAATCCTTGTAACTCACAAAGTCGGCGGTTGAAGTAAGATGAACTGGTGACTAGTCGAGCTAAGTGAAGTAAATGTTGTCGTTGTTGGACCTGGCTGTATGTGAATTAACTGCACTGAACAACGCGGGGAAATCAAACTCGCATGAAATCTGTCTTGCTGATGATGCTTTACTTTCACTTATAGTTCGGCTGTTTGTCACCAATGTGTGGGCATCTTGATGCTGTCTGTTGTCCAAGTATACACGTAGAAGTCCTTCACGTTTTGGTCTCTGACCCCTTCTTGTCTCTTTCATCTTCTTTCTTAGGGTCTGCCTTTTAGTGGTTGTATAGAATTTAAACAACAGAGAGTAATAATGATATATTGCTGTTTTTGATGATGACGATAATGGAGAGGAGAAGATGGTGAAGGATTGTGGGTGTTGCTAATTTCTAAAGAATTTAGTCATCACTCCTAAATTTTGTCATCTGAACTCAAGATACATCTTAACTTATTTGTTTTATACTTTTAATTTATGAAGCTGTTGAACAATAAATCTTGCTGACTAAAGTATGTCCAAGATACAGGGTGATAATGAACATAATTTATATTGCTGCTCCCTTATTCGTTCAGTCTGTCTCCACACGCATTTCGTTTTCGCATATAAACGATGTGTTGTCTGTTTAGGACGCTTCTTATTGCACTCTTAGTTTCGTTTATTCCAGTAAAACAATCCAGGTAGGCCACACAATGCACAGGACATCTGAACAGATCCGATAGCATAAGTCGACGCGGGTAACTCAAAGATCGATAAAGACTTGCACATCATCAACTAGCGCTCGCATGATAGGGCTAAATCAGCTGATCAACTCAGGTGACTGACTGAAGTCGATTTCTGATGAATAGTAGAGGATACTGATTTTCATATGGATTGAGCATCACCCACAATTGATCGCAGCTGTCGCATTCCCATAGACTTTCCAGTCGGCCCA
>LUCH01002763.1:57796-83462 GCA_013368495.1 Paragonimus heterotremus | reverse complement strand
ATCTTGCATATTACGTAGTCCGTCGTTCAGAAACGTTGAACGTCGTTCCGTTATCTACCGTTCCACTATCCGTCATTCCGTTGTCTGTTTTACGCGCACGTAGGCCGCATATCAAGTTACAACAATTTTCTTCCCATATTAAACCTCCCGAAGTTCGTTTTGTTTAAAGCAACTTGCATAGATGTGAAAGATAGAAGAAAGCGAAACCTGTTCTATTTCAATGTCGTACAGGCTATATTAACGTATACAGTGAGTGATGAAAATTACTGATTAGGTGCACTCTTTCAAACAAAGCAACTTAGTGACACTAATACCATATATCAGTTTACACGGCCCCCTTTTAAAATACTATACGGAAAATTCAATTATTTTGTTTGTCTTTGAAAAGTAAAACTCTAAAATACCAGGGAGTTTATGCACGATGAATTTCAGACGCATGCTGTTTATGGTTAAACCTTAAACAGAACGCGTTGATACCATTTTCTCAATAGACCTACAGCACAGAACTAACATCATACTATTTGTTTGTGTTTAAAAGATTCGTGGAAGCTGGCAAAAGTTCGCAGAGAAACTGACCGTATTTCGGTGGTGCATGCTTGGATTTCATTTTTGAAAAAATATGGGTTTTCCGGCAATTTCAAAAGTGAGAAAACGGCAAGTGTTTTTTTCCTGACAAATAACTACGTTATACTGTCAATAACCGTTTGCATATTAGTCTGCAAAAATAACACAAGGACGTCCAGACTGTACTATGATGTACCTAACTAGTGAGGCCCAACTTGGGATGTAGACTTACGAGAAAAGAATTTAAAAATTTACTGAGGGTGCGCGAACAAACGCCTATGACTGTTTTGATTAAGATGACAATCAGTACACACATATGCTACCTAAATACGTGTGAAAAAATAACGGTCATGTGTTAGTCACACATATAATCGAGAAGAATATACATCGAAATCTTTGTATAAATATTATAATCGTTCTCTAATGCTTTTTAAAAACGGACAAATAATATTAGTCGTCAGCGATAACTTATAAAAATGCATCAACACTAGTCATTGAGGATTTGCACGTAAAACAAATACTTCAGCAGTCCCCGTTAATCCGCCACGACAAAGAGGAACGACGTCATCATTGTAAAATTCATGCGCTATCTTTGACTTTAATAAAACGTACCGAATTGGCTGGACATAATAATGAATTCGCAGTTAGTATTTCCACCAATACGGTCAGCAAACTGTTCGTTTAGAGTACTGAAACAAGAGTGTTCTTTTAAAGTACACTCTGAATCAAAAGTTCACGATACGACGGAAATCCAAATTGATTGAATTGCACTTTTAATAGGCGACAACTTGGTTTTATTACAGCTTGGAGTCCATACCTGTCTTGGTTTTTCAGTTTTATCAAAAAGGTTAAGAGGATCTCAGGCAAGATTAGTCTTGGTAAATTCACCATTGGAAGTAATTTGCCTACCCAAATACCATGGAAAACGTTGAAAAAACGTTAACAATGTACATGGGGCATCAGAAGATAGAACAGAAAACTGTGTCAAGGCAGTTTCATTGGGACACAAAAGATTCCAATATTCTCTTGCAATCGTTCAATCAATCCTACAAGAGACAGCCACACTAAGCCGTCAGTAAAGTTTAACGGCAGTTTGAATTGTAGAGCTCACGACTAGAGCCTAATGTTGACAGCGATATTGATGAACATGAACGAATTTCTAGTTAACTGATACTTTTTCGAGGTGATAAACACAAAACTTTTATCTGATTTCAAAGAGTGTCATGCATCGTGAGTGACATAGAACTTATAGCGTCCCAGAGCACCGACTACTCATCAGTAACTGTGTTAACGACTGATAAGAAAACCATTCTTCATAATTCATGAATAAAACCAGAAAACAAACATAACGAAACACAAGTCAATCGCTGAACGGAATCCAAATGGACATAGGTAATGAAACAACGGTCACAAAAAATTCAGAACCGTGGCCGTTGTGCCAAATGTAATATGTAGTTCAGCTCATCATGCAAAGGCTGCAGACCGAGTAGATACACCACATGTAGTAATCGATGTGGACTTGCTTCTGGCCCGGTGACAGATTTACGTAAAGCAACTGAGATTTCCGCATACGGGTATACCGGTACGCTAGCTAATGCGACTGAGTGACTAGATTGGGTCTCTTGAGCAGTTATGCTTTTGACGTCCTCCGTAAATCGATTTGCGTCTTCCGTTCCGTCTGAGCTTGACGGCTGAGGCAGAACCGATGGGATAGCGGGCGTAAGTTGACGGTTGGTCTCAGTACCAGTCGTAGGATCGTACATTCCCGTAGCCGTCAGCGTTTTCGTAGGAGTTTCCAATTCCAATGTAAGCCCAGTCCAAGCTTGCATGGCCATATGAACTCGCTTTGTGTGATTATAACCACCTGGTAGTTCTCGTCCCAACAAATCCACAGCCTCGGCGGGAAATCCAAGTTTTTGTAGAAAACTTGTATAAGAGTCCTTAGGTAGTTTTTGAATGACAGTGGCACACATTGATCGCAGCAGTGCCACTAAAGTTTGAGGGAAGATAAATACACTATTAAACATGTTCAGATTAAGTTTAGGGGTAAAATAATTATTTTAAATTAGAAGCTATCATATTTTGTTCAACTGCTGCCAAGCTAACTTTAACAAAAATGCTATGGACCATCATATAAAAGTTTAACATAAGCAGGTCTGAACGGTCTCACTATCTATTACATTTGCTTTTATACGTTCGCTCGTTTGTCTAAGGTTATTCCGTGGCAAAATTGAAAACAGATCTTCAACATTATTTTTAATTTTTATCACTACGTAGCACACCAAAAATCTGAACAAAACATATGGTAGAACTCACGTAGGACGACATCCCACATCGCAACACTATATTCTACGGTGATCATTCACCCACGATCTGTAGCATCCACAGTACTTCCATAGTGACTATCAGTCATTGCCACACACGTTCACAACTTCAATTACCACATCGAAAAACTTTCTGTCAGTTTATTTGCAACATAAATGATTTTAATGATAAGCGAAATTCGATGAGTTTCAAATGAACCACGGCTAAAATATTTGGTATTCAGTTTCCAGGTAAAGAGCGTATAATCGAGTTAGAGAATTGTAACATTTGACAGTAAACGGGGCTAAAGCGAAATTAATGGGTACGCTCTATGTCCTTTATACCGTACATTCAGTTGGAGAGGATAGCAACTCCGCTGAATATAGTGTGATATTTTACAATCTCCATTCTATAAACTTTTCAGTAGCTGGCGAGTCAATAATATCGACATTTGGCTGCACGAAAAAATGCTAAACTTAAGTTCTTCGCATGATCCCTCTCAAGTGAGAAGGTGATGACGGACTAATTTATGATAGTCAGTGGGCACTTAGCTAATGTGCATGTACACAAACGAATGAGTGATTTGTAAAATCTCAAAGCTGAAAGGAATCCAGTTTGGGCAGGCTGGTTCGAATGAATGTAAACAAAATGATCCACGAATAGTTGTAAGCTCTATTTTTGAGAACGACGGCGATGATAGCCGATGACATTGGACAAAGTCTACTTCTTTCGAGAATGATATGAATGAGTCCGCAACCTCTGAGGAGGGCTGACTGACTTTTTTGACCCAAGTTAAAGAAAATCAGAGGACTGCTTTTTCCGATTTGGATAAAGCCGTACAGTACATTCTTACGTTTCCAAAGTAAAAACTACTAATGGAAAAATCCGGGGGTTCCCGGGGTAAAATCTTTGTGAATAACAAGATTAAACTGGCCGTAATAAAGTGTGTGAAGTCGGCGTTTTGGTAGAGGAAAGAAGAAAGAAGCCAATATGTCATAGGCCGGGGTATATGAACGTCGTATGGAGTATATGAGGCTAACTAGAAAACAGTGACGGCTGGGACGACATTTTATTGTCGCCTGTTTAAGTCTATACCTCTTCTTGTAGTGCACCGACTTCCAGGACCCTCACGTCACAAAAACAGACCAGTATAAATAAACAACAAAATTTAAACCTTCTCACCACAATCATTTCATTTGCATGATGCAACAAACGACTAATCCTCTCCATCTCTCACATACATCACATTAAGAAAGATTAACCGGCTACACACAAAAAACAGGTTTGAAGAATAGGCAGGCAACGTGAACAAAGGCGATATTTCAAATGAAAGCACCTTCAGAAAACAGAATTCGTCAGATGGTAATAAGGAGAAGTAACATGCAAACAGCCTTACCAGGGGTCGGGTTGTTCCATGTAAAAATAAGAAAACAGTCTTGCATCAACAACCTCATTCTCCATTATAGATCTAATGTAAATGGACTTACCACTTTTGTATGCAGTTTACTCGATGGGTTCACAACCAACCGAGAAAACAGTCCTATCCAGTAGCCAAACTTTAGCACCTGTCTGTTTAAAGCTCCCACAGCTTTACTTTTATGTCACCGCGCCCACACTTGTGCACGATAATCCAAATCTTGTTTGAGCATTCGGGCTTTAGGCAGAAGTAATGAGTAAACTTCGGTAGGCACTTCGTTCTAGCTAAGCATGTAGAGCTTAGTGATTACAAGCGAAAATATTCTTGGGAAAAAGCACAGGTCGAACAAAAACCGAATTGCTTGAAAAATTGGTGTCCTGTTTTCGACTGTCTTTTGAAGAACAATCCAAAATTGCATTTCAAATTGACCCAATTTTGGTATAGGTTAAAGTACTGGGTACCTAATAATAAAAACGTTTTGTATCGGAAGTATAACCAAGAATAGGGCTTATTTCCGTTGTAAGGACACTATAATCCCCATGATTTACGGCTGTTCTCTAAACCCCTCTCATGCAATCACCTCTTAGAGTGGCCACTTTTCTAGACCATTAGCAATGGTCGTCGGAAAAGTATTTTACGCAAATATAAAAGGGATCGCTCTGCAACAGTCGAGTTACCAATCTGATCGTTCAAACACCAGAAAGCATTTGCTGTGAACAATACATTTTTCTAGCTCACACGACCCATACAAGCATTAAACTGCTGTTACAAAAATTTGGCAAACGCCCTCTAGGTATTCAACATCACTTCAGTCTGGCTGTTTGTGACGCTTTCATTTAAATTTTCATGCGCATTTAATGAAAGAATCATTAATTTCTGATTGAAACGGGCATCAATTCCCCTAAACTAGAGAAAATATATATAATACGCACTCTGAACGTGACCTAAAGTAAATGATGTAGACTTGTCAGGCAGGTTTCGAATTTGTTTCGTGAGGTGTTGCGTAATACTGGTAACAAAATAATGAAGTAATCAGGGATTGTTATACAGCTAAAGTATGCAGACCTCTTGGAACGTCTGAGACACATACAGTAATCAAAACTCAGTGAAATGTCACATCGACTGAATAAAAATGCGCAACTATTTGTGGAAATAAACAATTAGGGCACACCACAGTTTATCCAACTGACCTTCAAATAGTTTTTGTTGCCGCAAATAGGCATATACTGGAGAAACCTTCCGGCCAGAGCACACGTCAACAGGTGGGCAAATTAGAGGGTTATCGGCTACAGTGAGGACGGTTAATGAATAAAGACACTTAAAATTGTACTGCAGACGCTTGAGTTGATTATTGTGCAGATACAAATGGGTTAAGTTTTTGGACCTGTGAAAATTGGGCGGTAGAAAATGCAAGCGGTTATGACTTAGGTTCAGCCTGCGTAACTTCATAAGGTGGAATACGTCAGGCAATATGAAGAGCCCATTGCCTTGGAGTGAAAGATGAACTAACTGAGATAGCTTCCCAATCAAAGGTGGCAATGCCAGTTTAGACGACCTTTGTGCAGTTACAGCTTCATCTAACGTTTCGAATATTTTCAACTCCTCCAGGTTTGAATCAGTAACGGGCACTTCCATTGTTTCTTCGGGAAAAAGTATGCCGCTTCTTGCGAACCAACCTTTTGGATCCTCCAGAGGTACAAGTGGTCTGCCTTCCATTTGATCATACAATAACACTCGAAGTCGTGGAAGGAAACAGACAGCAACAGGAAAATATTCAAACTGATTATGAGACAGTTCAAGGTATTTTAAAGAATGTAAGTTGGTGAAGGAGTTTGGTAAAAAGTTCAGAGAACAATGAGATAGTCTTAGCATACGTAGGTTAGTGCACTCACTCAAACCATTAGGTAAGCTGTGTAGTTGACTACAGTGAGATACTGACAAGTGGGTTAAATCGCACAGCAAAGAGATGTTTTCTGGTAAATGCGTAAGTGGGTTAGAGTCAAGACAAAGATAGGTTAGTCTATTTTTCGGACAAAAAATACAAGGTGGCATTGTTATGAAAGAATTGAAGGATAGATCTAACTGTCGCAAAGTCGAGAGGAGATTTTCAAATTCATGTGGTAGATTTGCTAAGTTATTATATTGGAGTTCTAGCACAACTAAATTTTTCAAACAGCATATCCACGAAGGTAAGAATGAAAATAAATTTTTCGACAAAAACAATGCGGTAAGTTTTGGAAATTTTACATCATTTGGAAGATCTTTTATTTTGTTGTTGCTCAAGTTCAAAAATATCAGATTGTGCAAAAACGCTAAATCTTCCGGTATGCACGATAGACCACAACCCGAAAGAGATAATTCTTGTAATTGCTGAAGTTTAAGTAGATTAAAATCTAAATATCCTGCTGAATTGCCACTTAAATTGATGTATTCCAATTTTTCAAGTGCACCTATTCCTTCACAGAATTGGGTGAATCTGTTGTGCGCTAAATTTAAAGTTCTCAAGTGTACTAAGTGACTGAGGTCACTGGGAACCATTCCATGAATCAAATTATTAGAAAAGCTCAATTCAACAAGCGAAAAGCAACTAAACAGTTGTGCTGGAATGTGGTCAAAAACATTGTTGTCTAATTGCAAAATAAGTAAACTAGAAAGGTTCGAGAAGCTTCTGGGGAGAAAACACAGTTTATTATTCATCAAACGCAAAACCAGTAAATTTAAAAGACAACCAACTTCCTCAGGTAGGGTTCTAAAAAGGTTATATGAACAGTCTAGGGCTTGTAGACCTTTCATTTTTCCGACAGATGCAGAAAGTTCACAAATCTTATTATTGCTCATGTTCAAAGACTGGAGATTTTCAAGATCATATAATCCTTCAGGAATACACGCGACGCTGTTCTTAGAGAAGTCGAGCACTCTCAGTAAAGAAATATTCCTAATCTCGTTGGGAATGGAAAGTAACTTGTTATCTGACAAATCTAGCAACGATAAATACTGCAACTCCAACAGCGACATTGGAAATTGGGTAATTTCGCTTTCAGTTACACTAGCTATTTGCAACTTATGTAACCGCTTGACTTCTGCTGGAACTTCCTCCAGGGTACCGCCACGGAATACCAATATTTCTGCCGTGTCGTGAGTGTTTATTGCATCGATGAAATCTGGTGCATTCACATATTGGCAGATAAGACATTTCCGCTCATCATAAATGACCTCAAAAGATCCGGAATCAGCATTCCTCCTAAAAACATAATTCTAGATGGAAGTGTAAACTAACAGTTCATCGGGGTGCTGAACGGAATTGCTCTTATCCATTTCAAAATAGTACCGAAACTAGACCTCCAATTTGTCTTCACGATTATAAACAGTTATGCCGTTAAACAAATCAAACAATCAGAAAACAACAGGCATCTTTCACGAAAAAAGCATAACGTTACGCTTAGTTTATAACTGATGAATATTTTCTCACTCGTTAAGTTAGTCCTTCAAACTCATACAATAACATTTGTTGCTCCCCAGCAAACACATGGCGAACATATGGCCGAACATATGGCGAACGGTCGGACAAACAATAAACAAATCGGATGATAATAAGAACTGCTAGTTACCACGCTCATTCTGGTACCTAAACGCGTGTTAAAATTTTTTTGAAACATTCACAATGTTTCATCCACATGCATATAGGACTCCTGTAATTTTGTGCACGTTTGTTTTATTTCGTGCTTCTTGTAACCGCACGTTTGCAGTTTGTCTTACTTTGTGCGTGGTGAGTGCGGCCGTGTTGTATCGTTGGCGGTCTGTGGTCACTCACACTTTTGTTGAAAACATTGTAAATGCGTCAGGTGTAATTCAATATTTCGGTTACCGTAATCCAGCCTTATTAACACTTGTTTAATTACATATATGACACGTAATCCGTACGGAGTGCTTTTGTCGCCGTTCATAATAGAAAAGAGTGACATGAAACGATAGTACAGTAGATGGGCAACTAACAGGAGTGTAAGACGAGAAGGAGGTAGGTTATGCGTGATGGACGAGAAGTGTGCATCATGTTCGGTGAAGGAAGACCCCATGCAACCGACATCTGTGCAGCCTGCAGGTTAGGTATTGCCTAACTGTGGTGATTGCCACCGAACCTATTCCTCATTACTGTTGCCTTGTTACATTGTTTAAAATAGCTTGTACAATTGCGCTGGACGGATAAATTACTTGCTTTGCCTAGTTCAGTTGTTATTACCATTGCGTCGTAGTTAGCTCTAGGGTTGAGCTAAGTTAACCACTTCATTTCTGTATTACTGGGACCACCACAGTTGGTGTCGCGGACTTCTCTAAACCTCTACAATGGATTCCTGTCCATTTGAAATTCTCAATATTCATAATTCGTCGAGAGAAATCGAGGACTATTTCGAACGCTTCGGAATATGGTGTCTCAGTCAAGGAGGTGAAAGCTGAAAGGAAAGTCGCTCACTTCCTCACCGTAGTTGGCAAAGACGCGCACAGCTTGGTGAAAAACTTGTCATTTCCTGATTCACCACTTTTTATTCCCTACGAATCTCTGAAGAAATTGTTGTTTTCTGATGTCCAACCTGTAAACTTTGAAGCAGCCGAACGGGCCAAATTTCATATGCTCGTTAGAAGAGAAAATCAGGATATCGGACAGTTTATTCTCGAAATTCAGACTCAAGCTGCTCGGTGTAATTTCGAAGACCAATTACAGACTCAACCCCATGAACGTTTGAATGCTGGAATAAATTTGCATGATCCACAACAGAAGCTTTTACAGCTTCCGAATTCCACCTTCCAGTCAGCTAGAACACTATGCGAGCAGTATCAGGATGTCAAAGCTGCTCTGAAAGATGAATTCATGGTTTTATACAATAACAACGTGAGGCGATCGGAAGGTCAGCATAGGCAGCTGTCTGAAAAGGTAAAAACTGGAAATACAACTAATGAAAATCATCCTGCATCCGATCCAAATACTACCAGTCATTGAAACAGCTGTAAGTCATGTGGTTGCAAGCACATTCAATCCGTTTGCCATAGTTCAAAGTCTTCTTTTATACATTCCAGTTGTGACGATAATAACTTGAATTCACACTTCCAATCCATTGTTCTCACTGTGATTTCTACAAATTCTGTAGATCCTACGCACTGTATGACACAGTCGTTTACTGTTAACGGTGGTCCCCAACATCTCTTCATCGTTGACACCGGTAGTGTTGTATCTTTTATTTCCGTCGCTCGCATGAAGCGGCTGGAACATTCTGTTATCTTTGAATCTGTTAATATATCTGTTAACGGTATTACTGGACAAGCCTAACCTATTCTTGGCGAATGTGAACTTTCACTCAAATATGTGCTGTCCTCACTTATTCATGTTCATTTTTTGTTATTAATTCTGGTCAGTCTATTATCGGTTTAAAGTGTATGAAGATTTTGAAGCTGTCTATTACATTGTCTCTTAAATCTTTTGAGACTGAAAGCTCCGTTTTCCAGTCTGTTTCAGATTTGCAGTCAATTACTGAAAGAGTATCTGCAATCGATCCGGCGCAGACAAGAACCCCTGAACGTGTGAAAAAGAAGCAACGTCACCAATACCGTCCGGACTTTCATTTGCACGGCGGAGGATGTGGCGATTGTCACTGAACCTATTTCTCATTACTGTTGTTTTATTACATTGTTGACAACAACTTGTACAATTGCGCTGGACGGATAAATTACTTGCTTTGCCTAATTCGGATGTCATTACTATTGCCTCGAAGCTAGCTCCGGGGTTGAGCTAATTTAACTGTTTCATTTCTGTATTCCTGGAATCATCACACTAACATTTCCATGTTTTAATTCAGAAATATCGCACGAACTTACAAGTGGTTCAGGTATTGCGGTCCGATATCTGTTACTGTATCAGGTGCTGTTGAAAATTTCACCCCTGGTTGTAGGTGCTTCTTTCGTACATTTACTTCTGCTGCAGTCAGTCAATCACCTGAAGTATCCAATATTGCAGGTGCCCTAAGGTTGATTGCACTCTCCTCCATGTCAGTTACCTCTACAGACTTGAAACTAATTTTGGCCTTATTAAAACCCTTTGTTCCTGATTTATCGCTTGATCCGCGCATATTGCGCAAAACTCCTTGGAGTGTACAAAAACAATGTTTACCGATGGATGTCATGTAAACATAAGGACGCCGGCACTTCAACTGAGCGTCCACCAACGTCAGCGTCTTAGCAGCATTTACCATGCCACAATGCAAATCAGTATAGGTTGAGCACCCTTGTTTGACCATCCCGGTACGGTGTTATGACCCATACTCGGCCGCATTGTGCATCCTTTCATAAGCACGCCCACCTGTCATCGACTGGTATTGCAGCCGTGGACGCCCTGGTTCCGCTAATGATTACCTTCGGCCGCTTGTGTCCGAAATGATTGAAATACTCACCGCTGGCGTGACGATATATGATCTTCATTTAACCCCTCAAGCGTAGTTTCAGTGTGTTATTTGCGACGCCTCAAGTCGCAGCTCTGTCAACCAAATAAAAAGTCACAACAGTTACTACGGTTGTGATGGATGCGAAAAAGTTTTTTTGTTGCAGCTGGCGACCAATAATGCTTCCTTCAACGTCCTCCAGTATTCGCACCGACATATCGCTTCGAAAGAATGTCAGCCGCAGCCTCACATCGGAAACTCCACGTTACTACTGTCTTTGGAGGTGGTCACCAAGTTTCCGCTTGGCCCGATGCATCTTGTTCTCCTTGGTGTCATGAAGCAACAGGTCCATATTTGGTGCTTCTCCTGAAAGCGTTTACGCCTGCGTCTGTCTAGCAGTACGCAGCGGGCTGTTGAGAACAAACTAGAGGTATCCGTTTCACACCTGCTCATAGATTTCCTCCGCAAATGTAGCATGTCTACCAATTTCGAACATTTCAAAGCCAATATGGGTTGTTTTCTCAGTTATATTAAAGTCCTCTTATTGTGCGCCCAATCCCCCATGAATGAAAACTTCTTAAACTTGCGTTTCTCCATTTACATACTGTCCCATCCCAGTATGTGCCATCCCTCAATTGACCGTGGCCGATTTTTATTTGCTAAATCCGTTGATTAATTTGCTTATCTTTATCGGGACGACCAACTGGTTTATAGTGTACGGTCTAAACCACCGCATAATTATTGTGCATTTCATTTCGAACGTTTCATAAACAGCATCCCAAGTCTAGTTAAAGAAATGAAGGAGCTGGCTACGCATATTCACAATCGAGTATCCGAATACTCCACACTGACTCACCTATAGTGCATCTGTGCAGCCTACGTAATCAAGTTAAACTGAAACGTGTCCTGTTTGTCGTGCGCTCCAGTTGCCACACTCCCTGCGCTTCCCCGGACAGTCGTGTTTTGATAAAGAAAAAACCAGACTGCATTCATGAAAAGCACGATGATGTTATATTCTGTAAACAATTCGTACGTGTGTGATTTCTGCTCTCACGCTGTATCTTCGTCCGACTTGCGTAGTTATCCGGCCTCTGTCATACCCAGCGCTACTGAGTTGAAATTGCGGTCCTCTACTATACTTAAATGCGTCATCATCCCCCTCTTGCACATGTTACAATAAAGTTCTTCATTCTTTTTAATCCGTAATTGTTAGTAACTTGCGGCACCTCACCCGTGTCAGAAAATCTTACTGAAAGAACTGAATACTGTAGTGTTGAAATTACAGATGTACCATGCGGTTGAGACGAACGAAGTCGCAGTTATAAATCATGTGTGGCTGTTGGGAGACGCAGTGGCTACTCGGCCAACAGTGAAGCAATGAAGCAATGTTACTCCACACACTGCCGCCTGCGGTTAAATTTCAGTTACATGAAATCCGTGTTTTGGAGAACACCGGTAAGTTCCATTGCGGTGTTTCATTGCTGTTAAAGAAAATTATCGAGAAGCTAAAGAATATGAGCGGACGGCTAGGCTTGAATTAGATTTCACGTCAACGGATGTCACCTACGCTGCGTTGTCAGTGTACAAAAAGAGAAACAAGTGAGTGTCCTTTTTAATCCTACTTACTTTTAGACGCAGACGTCTTTTATCATCCTCTGAGAGCGAAGTTTCACAAGACGTGCCTGCTTCAAGGGTATATGTGAGCAAGTTGTCTTCGTACTCCCCCATGAAACTACTAAACGTGGCTAACAGCTAGGCCGCAACTTTGTTTCGTTTCGTGTTACCTCAGCACCATGTTACACGCGGATATGGATCAAGCCAGGAAAGAGTTGGCACGGTATCATTTGATATAATAATCTTTTTTTCAAAAATATCCCCCTTTCTTTTTCCTTCCAACGAGTCATCAAATGAGGACTTCAATTACCATGTACAACCAATAATGCATCGCTTGGACAACCAAACGATGCATTTGAAGGAGGCCGTTACGCTTATGGACAACCGCATAATACGTATGGAGGGCACACCGAGTAAAATCTGGTCGCGGTCATCGTGCATCTCCTCAGTTCCGACCACAGGGGATCTATCCAGGGAAATATCGATTTGGAATACTGTCGGGAATATATTTCCCTTAAGCCACCGGGAAGCACTACAGAAGTCTCAGGGCGAGTTTCATGCACCAGCGTACTTAGAGCAGACGGTTAGATAAGGCTTTCTTTATTACACCATGTTTTCAGACTCGCGTGTTATCGAAAATTCATCGTAGGAGAAGAGTAGCCGAATGCATGCCCAAAACCCGCGCTTTCGTTTTCAGCGACGTAGTCAATGAAGGGGCGAACTGGCTTGGTATTAATAACAAAGCTCGATTAACTGATACCCCGTTTTGTGACGCCATTGTTTGTAGACATCATTCATATTGTCTATCATTACCGCAGCTTCCTTACACACACAGCACAATCATCCTTCGGAAGTGTAAGGAAACACATCATTTCACCAAAAGGTGGCCTCAGGAGGCGAAAATTCGGAATGGGGGTCGTACGGCGCGCAGAATGACGAGAGAATCGATTTCAGTGGTAATGTATGAGTCAGTTGCATAATGTCCTCATACCAACTTTCTACTGACAGTTGGTCGGCAAAAGACACAGTTGACCCGATCGAGTAAACTGGAAGAATGTTAAGTTTTTTGCATCCAATACCTAATATATTTTCCCGTTACGCAAATTACTCTTTTTGCGTTCGTTGGGGTGCAACGATGACGAACGCGCATTCTCCCGTTAGCCCGGTTTTTGCTTAGACTAAGAAGGTTCCATCTGTTGACGTACAGGGTTACGTGTATGCTCAGTGGGACACATTACATTTAGGGATTTCAGTCGTGACGCTTAGATACATAAGCGGGATGGGAAAACGTTAAATATTTTGTAAAACGTAGCCTTAGCCGATGTTCTCACCGTACAATCCAGTAGACGGTGAGCTGGCGGATAGTTTTGGCCGACTGCCCGTATGGCCAATTCCAAGTCGGACCGAGTCCAATGTGTGGTGCAGACCAACTCTGGCCGACTCGTGGCCAGGCAGGGGCCAACTCCCTTCTGTTTGCTGGATCTCAGTAAGCAGCCTTCAGCAGGTTCGGCGGATTCGTGAGACATCGAGAGTCCCCGAGTTGTACAGAACTTGCTTCATAATATTGTAAAAAGTGTGAGGCTATTTTTCCATTCACAGGAGCGCTGCGGAGACAAGGCATGGTGAATTACAGCCGTTGTAACAACTCGGTTCTTTTACTGCCGCCCGCTTTTGAGCACCGAGTTCCACTTGTACTCTCCTTGTTTTAGAATTTCCTGTGCTCTAACTGACGTTTAAACGAGTCGGGATACTGACAACTACTTTGTTGACTCGATCGTACGACTCAGGCCGCGCGCTCGCTTAAAGTTCCGCCCTATCACTGTTTTATCGTATTACACTCTAGCCCATGCGCCCAATTTGAGTGTCGACGGTACACGCCTTGTCTAATCATGACGTATTCGTGTCGCTTGATCCTGCAAGCTGGTGGGCCCGTTCAATTCGTGTAATGTATTGTGTGTTAGGTTTCAGTGAACCATTTTTTCTCCCGTTGTATTGCGTTTCCAACGCTTATAGTGTACAAGAATATTCTCACGTAGTTTACAGTTTAAATTCTCTCTATGGCTAGGGACACCAGAGAGATTAGGTGGCACTTTGTTTTCCGTGTTGTAGAACACGTTGATGGTCCTTGTTTTTGAGGACGTTGATCCAGGGTTTGGATTCGTCTTATTGTCATCGGGATCCATCAGTGGCGGGAAACTGATGGCTTCGCTGTGGATAGAATCGTTATTCAGTGGAACCAAGTTTTGGTGCAGTCACATGGGCTCTAAAGAAATACCTCTTCCTATTCCGTCGTCTGAGTTACAACACTGTTGGAGAAATGTTAGGACGACGTTCATATAGAACTTCGGGGAAACTGTCTTACACAAGTTTATGGGGTGGCTGAAGGGGGTTCCCAAGGTCTCATTCACGCGAACACTTCGGCTGACCATCAATGGAATAAGGTACACCAACATACTACAGTCAGTGTTGTTAACTGAATACCTATGGACCACTCCATCGTGATCGCCAACGGCTAAGGGCAAACCGATACTTTCATGGGAAAACGAACTGTAGTCATCAGAATCTGCTATTCACTATATGTATGTGTAAGTTGATCTAGTGCAAAGCTGGCGGTACTGTGAGGCGTCCAATCCACCAAACGTAAACTTGGACTGGGCAGTGCCGGGAATAAGTTGGCTGCGTCCGAGTATGACACAAACGGGATATAGACAGAACTTTATCTGGTCCAGCCAGAGAGGTTTGCACGGTTGACACACTGAATGATGAAAATTGGCTACTTGAGAACGTACTGAAAGCAACTGAGCATTTACAGTGGTTTGTAGCACAACTCGACACACCATGGAACGATAACCCAATCGTCCGCCCAGCCAAGCCAAAAGTTGTAGCCATTCGTCTGTCGTTTAAGGTTGGTGATGTCCACCTAGTTTTTAAAAATTGATCCTTCTCGCCGCCCATTGAGTGTTCTAGATGGCCACAGTGGTTATCAGTCTTTATACTGCTGAGGTGAAAGCGCTTGCTGTCTAGGACAGCCGAACTCCAGTTCATCTCACACTGCGTATATTAATCCTCATATGCGTGAAGCTCCACCCACGTGGGAAGAACGGAGAGGTAGCTGCAAGGCAGGATGGTTAAGCGCTTGCCCAAGGTGTTGCGCGACCACGCGAAATAAGTGTTTCGTAGTTTCACGGATGAGGCCAGGTGCCGTTCATATATGACGTGGGTTCCATGTATTAAGCGCCAGTTGCTCAAAATGACTTACGACACTAGAAATCCGCCTACGTTCTCGGTCATCTCCACACGGGAAAAATTGCTCACTCGAGTTTACTAAAACGACTGCAATTAATAAATTGCAACCACCGCTCTTTCCACAAAGGGCACTGTCCAGTAATATACCATTAGGTTGGCAAAGCTCGTGCAATTTTCTGAGGAATCAAAGGACAATTTCCACAAGTGAAGACTTGAAACAAATTTTGTAGTTCTTGTCTCTGCAAAAGTGCATGATACAGTGCAGTGTCCTCCGCACGAACAGGCACTTCAGTATTGTTGTGTTCAAAAACGGTGGAAAATACCAGTAATATGTATATTTTATCAGAGCCAAGTGTCCAGGTTAAGTTACGGAAAATCCTAAATCCACACATCAAGGGCAGTTGCTGCCCGCATGTGTTATTGACTGCTTGAAGACCAGAACAATCTTCGTTGCGGACTGCTTAACTCGCTTGCATTCAATTGGAATCATCACCTTCTTGCTCCGCGTCTGACATTCCGTATTTCAGCGTTTGATATTTTGTCCGTCTCGTTCGTCGCAAAAGATTTTGAGTTATTGGCGTTTGATCACTTACTACCGGCTCAACGAGTGTGGGTTCTTCCCTAGGTTTCGAGTTCTTCAACGCGGTACACAGTCGTTTTGCGTAGGCCGTTGAATTGTCATCCAATATGCATGTCCCTGGAGCTCTTAGTTCTCTCACTGCCACCGGTGCAGAGATCTAACTTTTGCCTTTTTATTGTTTTTTTCACTCTCATGCATTTGTCAACTGTACAATAATTTTCTGATTTTTTGTAGTTTTTTTAGTACCTTCTCCTTCTCTCCAATTCTTTTTTATTCATTACCTATATTTGTATGTGCGCCGCACTAAGTTTCGGTCGTATCTCTCTACCAAGCATTAATTTCGCTGGTGTCACACCTGTAGCAGTATATGTTGTGGTTATATGAGCTGCCATTGATGTCAGGAATGCTGAGTCCCAAGATTCACCTTCCAGTCGAACTGACTGTATCGTTTTCTTCAGCGTTCCATTCAGGCGTTTCACTATTCCACCACCCGAAGGATTGAATGGAGCGGTTCACACATGGCAGATATCATGATGACTCAAGAACTGGCTGAACTCGTAGCTACGAAACTGCGGCCCATCATCAGTTACGATCTTCTCCGGTTAGCCTAATCAAGCAAACACGTCTCGTAACCGGTAAATGATGACAGTCGTTTTAGTCTCTCCGCATAAATGAGCCCCGGTCATTTTGTATGAAAGCAAGTGGCCAAAAGAACATTCTTCTTATTTTGTGGAACATTTTCAAACGGGCCGACTATGTCTATTGCCAACTTCACCTATGGTTGCATTTGGTATTCGAAGGGCTCTATAGGGTCACCGATGGGGTTTAAACTCTCATCAGAATGCTAGCAGGCCGCCTAATCCCTAACAGCAGTTCCCACGCCCGAATTCATACGCGGCCACCAGTAGTATTCACGAATTCTTGCCTTGGTTCTCACAATACCGGGATGTCCTTCATGTCCGCTTCTGAGTACATCTGCAATGAAAGATTCGGGTATCACGAAACGGGCTTCACGTAATAGACACTTGTTAACGACAGTTAATTCGTCTCGTATAGTATGATAAGGAATCCGTTCTACCCTCAGACGCTGGCGATCGGGCCAGGAGTTTATTACATGCTGCTGAACTTCTGTAAGTAATTAGTCGTCCACAGTATGATCTTGGATACGTTTCAGAGAGATCGTTCCTGTACATCTATCGTTCAAACATGATATCATTCTGTCGTCATCGATGTCTTCAGTCTCCTGCTGATTGGCAACAGGTAAACGTGACAGCGCATCTGCTACCTGATTATAGGCACCGGAAGCATGCTGCATTTGAAAATCGTAATTGAGTAGGCCAGCGTACCATCGGCTAATGCGAATAGGCTTTTGACCTTTATTTCCGCGACAGAGTAACGACGTAAGGGAGGTGTGATCAGTTCATAATACGAGGCGACGAGCAAATAAATACAGATGTCACTTTTCGCATGCCCACACACAAGCTTGGGCTTTTTTCTCTCCTGCGGAGTAATTCATTTCCGTGGGGGGATAATGCTCGTGAGGCGTACGCCACCATCCTTTCAATTCCTTTTTGCAGCTGCAAAAGAACAACACCCAAACCAACATTAGATGCATCAGTGGAGACAAACGTATGACTGCTCTTATCGAATATAGTCATGGTGGGTGTCGAAGCAACCAAATTGCGAATAGTCCGGTAAGCAGCCTCTTGTTCTTTGCTCCAAAAGAAATCGGTATTTTTCTGAGTGTTCCATGCACCGGTTACGAGATCGTGGCAAAATTACGAAAATGTTGGAGGTAATAATTACAGAAACTTAAAAATCGTCTCACCTCGTTACTTGTTCGTGGTTTAGGACAGTTCAGAATTGCAATTGTGTTTTTGGTACATGGCTTCACACCTGCGTTCGATATGGTATGGCTTAAGAACTCGATTTTCTGTAAAGCAAATTGACGCTTTCTCAAATTCAACCGAAGGTTTAATTTATTCAGACAACTGAAAACGGCATGTAAGTTCGCATCATGTTCACCTGCGGATTAATCGAAAACACGAATATCGTCCATATATACCGCACATCCAGCTAGATCGGAAAATGAAAATGTTATGAACTTTTGCTATGCGGCAATGCCACCGCTCAATCCAATAGGAAGGACTTTGTATTGGTATATGCTATCCAGCGTTGATAGTGCCGTAAGGGGTCGTGGTTCTGGCGGAAGTGGCATGTAATGGTAGGCTTGGCTAATATCCCATTTAGAAGAGAGCTTTGCACCCGACATTTTAACAATAAGTTCATCTGCCGCAGATAACGGCAAATTTTCTACCATAAGGTGTCTGTTCATGACACGTAAATCTGTATAAACGCGTACTGTTTCGTTCTTCTTGGGAACCCCTACGAGTAGGTGGACCCATTCTGAGCACCGAGTTTTCTAAACCAAGTCGTGATGAAGCTTTTTATTTAGGACACCCAGAATCAACTCACGCTTAGCTAATGGCACACAACGAGGTTGAGCAAATGCCGATAATACAAAGGAGAATCTCAAACGTATCTGGTGCACACCAGCTAAAATCCTTCCGGCTCCATTAAGAAAGAGTTTGGGATACATCCAGTCCAAATCCAAAAGGTCAATGTTTTCTATTATCATCTTGTGAATGAAAGGACCAATTCTGAGAGCGGCCACAACGTTTCCTCTCAAAGTGGTTTCATGTTCGTAGAGGAAATGTAGACTGTCACTTCGCTTTTGAACATGTTATTGAGAAACACGGACAATGTAACAAATCCTTTAATCGGTACAGGGTTGCTGGAATAACCTCCGGAAGTATGAGGAGAAGGCGATATTGGTAAAGCCATCAGGCACTTTATATAAAAATCCGGGGCCCAATTGTTATTGGCGAGGCTTCATCCATTTCCATGCGCAAATTAACTGTTCCACCACCAACTTCAGAAAACAAGTTTGTCAGCGATTGGAAAAGGGGGTTCACAGATTTCCGATGAAGGTCGCGGATTTCCCCTTCCGAACAATCTTTTAGTTCGAAATCTTCCAACGTTTCCCTGACAGTTACAACTGATGTGGAGCAACAAGCTCGCGGAAAGTGACCAGGGTTATTACATAATCTGCACGCAGCATCGACTGCGGGGTATTCGTTGTAATTAGCCTTGTGTTTTGGAATTCCGCACCGGCAGCGCGCCGTCTGCTTCGAATGATTCAGACAGGAACCCCATAGTTTCTTTCACACGAGAAATCGCTGCAGACTGGGAATTCGTGGAAAATAACCTATTTCCATAGTCGACCTGGAACTTGGCCCTTGCCAGATAGAAAGCTGTTTCTCAGGTGAGTTTCGCTTAATCCTCTGTCAGTAGCATCTCCCGAATCTTTGATCCAGGGACGCCAGAAATCGGCTGTTCTATCAGGAGAACCTCCTCAATTTTCTTCTGATTCACCGTACCGTACTCACATTGGTAGACTGGACAAAGCAAGTTGGAGATAAATCTGTTAAAATCTTCTGCTACCGCTTGACTTAACGACGAGAATTTGAACAGTGAAGTGTAAGTATTCATCGGTAATCCTCGACGTTTATCGAGATCTACTGGTGCATCCGATAACGCAAGTTTCGGCTGTGTGTTTAGAGCACCGAACTACCGTCTACCTTCATCCCCCAATCTCGGCCTCAGTAACTTCAGCTTGTGATTTTCAGTCGGCTCGATCTCACAGTTGAAAACTGGCAACATTTCGACGTAATGGATTAAATTAGATTTCCATGACGTCCATCTTTTAACCGAAGGTGACACGGTAGGATCGGTCCAAAATAAGTCCGGGGTTTTCACTGAATTTGACATAATGCTGGTTTGATCAAGCGACACCAACTGTTTTGTTCAAGAACAGCGGAAAACACCAATATTGAGTAAGCTTTATTACAGCAACTGATTTGATTTACCCACTGCATGATTCGCTTGCACTAGGCCGAACACAACGAGTACAAGCGTTCTAGCTTGTTTGTTCCAGTTAATTTTGAGCAAAAGCTTGTTTTATATCTAGCTCTGCCCTGTACTTCGGCAACTCTCATCGACGTCCAGTTCCGACTTTTATCTCACAGTATATCCTACAGGAAACCAAGCGAATGCAAGTTTTACACCACTGAACCCGTTCACAACATCAAGTCGACAGACCGACACCAATGAAGTCGCGTGATCAGGAGAGTCCTATATCGCTTCGCCTCCGAACAAGGCAATCTGACTTGTGGCGTTGACTTGTGAAGTAAACGAGAAGAAGCTCCAGCTCGTACGTCCCTCATAACCTGCTGAACTTGGTGCTGAAACCGACGATATCCTTGGTAAGTTCTATGGCAGTACTTCTGAGTGATCCCCCTCAATTTATCGGGCTTCATGTGCCAATGAATCTGTCTGGGACAACATGGCAGATATGCCCTCTATAACGTTGCTGTTTGAACCCGTGTGTTTTTTATAGTCTCGGAAGGTGTACCGCTTAAGATTCTGCATGGAGCAGTTGATCGTCTTATTGAAGCAACCGTTCTGTTAGCCGT
This sequence comes from Paragonimus heterotremus, assembly GCA_013368495.1. Classification (NCBI taxonomy): domain Eukaryota; kingdom Metazoa; phylum Platyhelminthes; class Trematoda; order Plagiorchiida; family Troglotrematidae; genus Paragonimus; species Paragonimus heterotremus. The sequence goes on along the minus strand of LUCH01002763.1, from coordinate 62,777 downwards.
GAAGCACAGGACATGTACTGAAAGGTTGCGGGCATTCCACTGACTCTAAAAGATGACAGCCAAAAGCTCCCCACTAACTATCCTCCACTTGATCCTTTATTAACTACCTCTTGAGTGATAACCTTGTAGCTTACTAGTGTCATGTATGGTCGTGATACAAGCTTGAAATTATGACTGTCACCAGAAGTGACCTGGTTTAATTCTCGACACAATAGTACATACACGTTACACGACAAATACATGTGGTTTATCACAAATGATAATGTTACTGTAATCAAAACTGATCATACTTTAAAAATGAAGCTCAAAATGCCAAGGTATATTAATCGTAAATTTGTTCAATAAAAGCAAGTAGATTTTCATTCTGGTAGCATAAATTGACAGTAACCATCCAGAATTATTCCTTGAATGTTGCAGTATACCACTGACCACCAATACTCTCGAGGATCAGTTAATTATACGCAGCAATCACACCATGGTCTCAAATTACATTTCCATGTGTGTTTGTAACTGGACCTGCATTGGCTTTCTTACAAAGAAGGAAGCCTGAATTCCATCCAGCACATTCAAAAAAAATATTTTCACCACACAAAAGTCAAAAGAAAGGCCCGCAACAAATATTCACTGAAAGAATTTACGGTACTCTTGGTTTAACAAACGGACATTCCGAATTTTGCCAAGGTACGTTGCAGTATCCCTCAGGTTGCAGTATTTGGTTTGATCAGTGTTGAAAGGTGGCCCTACATTTCCTCATCTTCTCTCAACGAACTGCATCACTCACCTCTATTCTTACTTCACCTATTGCTACCGTTCCCATACTGTTAATTCCTCTGAACTCTGCGAGTTTCTTAGTACAAAAATTTGACATTTAATCTATGCATTTTTCATGAGTAACCTAAACTTCCTGTTACAGATCAGTCTGTGACCATTCGCGTTAACCTGACTGAACCAATGACATTTGTTTGAATAGCCTACCCCGCTACTGAGCAATGCATATTTATTGATTTTGTTGTGTGAACACATTCCTTGTTCAATTTCTGACGATTTTTCGTGATTGGGACGGGAGGCTAATTTTTTGTATATTTACTCAGTTAGTGCCGTAGTGAATTTAGTTTTTACGAGCGTCCTCTCAATAACCGTTTTCAAGATGAATTATCCTTCTCACCGTTGGATGTTGAGAAAGGCATTTATTGAATCGCTGTGAAATTGACTCTTTAGAGAATGATTTTACTGGTCATTTAACTTTGTTTCAGCCGTAATCAATTCTCATGACTACAGCGACGTAATTATGATCGGCGAACTCCACACACCTGTCACGTAACATATGCTTGATGTGGCTGCAAACTTTGCAATAAATCACCTCACGTTTCAATTGAGATTTCAACTTTCCTTCTAAACTTTTAGACAACTAACTGTTACTGCGGATGTTCCAGGATGGTCTGAACACGCAGCGTCATCTTGTCTCGGGGTGCGAGTCATCTCGGCTCATGAGGCCTCCAGGTTCACAAAAATTTATAACTATCTCGCGTCATTCATTATCTATCGTTTAGAACATATTTTCGTTTGCCAAGAAGCAATCTAGGTCACTCTGTTGATCCAATCGACGGCTATTTAACTCGTACGCACAGGAGGTTTTGTGGCGCAAACGGAATCGCCGTAAATGTATGAGACGACTGTTGTTCAGCTTCTCGCATACGGACTGCCACTGCCATTAAGTCTCGTTATCGGCAGATATCAGTAGGTATTTCGATTTATCGCCTCAGATTGTAGTATGCATTCACACTAGTAGCGGCTTAAGCCTGCTTAACCACAGCCATGAAGAGCGTCTGAGTATGCATCCACGATGGTGGATGTTACAACCTGACCCACCTATACTATGAACATCTTCTCAGAATGAATTATAGGTTCACACTAGTAGCTGCTCCAACCTGATCCACTTTGACCACAAATAGTGCCAGAGTATGCAATCACATTAGTACGGGCCTCAACCTCACTCACTTATGTTATGAATAATGTCCGAGTATTGTAGTGGACCAGTGGATATGAGCTGGACCCTCGTCCCCTAGCGAGTGCTAACGTTCTTCCTAAACAGCAGTCGAACCGTAATCTCAACAGGCATCGAAGTGAAGAACGCGGCGGGGGTTGGAAACAAAGCGTATATTTCCAGCAATGTTCGGAAATATAATAAGGAGTTAGCTCTAGCCTGGTCTGGGCCAACGGCATCGACCAAGAAGAAGGAGAAAAGGATCATTAGATTGAACACAGCCCAATTGGTGGCGCTCAGAAGCGCGCCAAGCGAAAAATGCGAGTGCGTTGACCATCGCTCGGAAAGGTTTGGGTCGAAAGAAGTTGAAGTGTAGAACAAAAGATGAGTCGTTGAGAGAAGGACAAGCATCCGCCGTATGCAATTAGTTGCACGACTGAAGAACGTCCCTCTGAGTTCAGATCAGGCATCCTAAAGCAGACACACAGAATTACGCGTACAGAACAGACAGGCGGGATGACGCGGTTGCAGCCGGGATATTAGGGAAGCCACACGACAGCTGATCACTACACTAGCCTCCCTCAAAATAGTGACCTGGGGCAACCTTTGATCATGTGACCGGAAATGCCGCCTCGTGGACCACCCAATTATAGTTTCTTTCTTGGCACTCCCGATGACATGGGTGCATACACCAATGACCTGAGACCACGAAGTTCTCCTTCTTGTACCACTGAGCCTGTCAAGAGTAAAACTAACTCAATGTGGAAATTTTGTGGACTGCTGGGCTCAGTGTGGACTGGTGCATGTGACAGTTTGTCTGGGGACGTTGTGCACATCCGAGGTCGTCCAGTCATTAAGTGGTGGGCTGTCGACGATGGCCTGTGTTTGCGTGAATGATGGCCGTGATGTGGTGAGTATCACATGAGGAGACCGTCGTGAACTACACCAGGGCGCAGAGTGGATGGGATTTTGTCTGGTCGATTTGCTAGTTGGTTTACTCCACAACGATGCGATCGAAGTGTGTCAGTTGGGTGCTGACAGAGACTCGACTTAGGTAGCATCAATGTACCTCTCTCTAAGCCGCTAGACTTCTACAATGCGAAAGCCCTGAAAGGTGCAAAGTGCAAGAGGTACAAGTGCAATCAAGATGAAAATGTCTGTCGTGGGCCGGAAGATAGGATCTGGAGATGACTTCCGTTGAACGGTCTTCGGACGAGTTCTTTGGAGGTTCAGCAAACAAGTTCAAGCGTTCCCAAACATCTGAAATGTAGACAAACATACGGGGAGCGAGCAGCCTGAAAGAAGTATGTAACTCACCCAGGGTAGAAGCTGAACGTGTGCCATATACTGAACAGTTTGTTTGTTTTCAAAAGGTTTTGCGGTTTTTGTTTTTGAGGATTTTCGAAAAAACGATTTTCCATACCATAGTTACGTGGGTCAAGCTCCAGGAATATACAGTGAAAGCAGTGGAACTCGACATAAAAATCTAAGGGCTGACTAGTGTGAAAAACTATATGTGATGAATGTGCTTGAGTTAAAAATGGACAAATGGATTATTGACAACGCCCAGGTATTGTACTTGATGTCCTAATCAGCGATTGTCCTCAGACAGGTCGAGTGAGTTGAAATAATGTAGATCTAGTGCTGGTAGTGTGGTGAATGCTGCTGGTCGGGAGATATCCGTGGTTTGCACGAGCGTGCGCAAACAATCTCATATGGCCTAACAAAGTGTTTATTGTGGTGCCGCAGGTCGATTGAGCCGTGGAGATCGAAGGTAGTTGTGCGGCAACGAGCAATCAGGAATGATCGCGCAGCGAGGACATTGATACTAGTCGTGTTCCCTTGAATTACCAGCGTCAAGTAGTGCTTACAACGTCGCAGAATCCAATGCCGGCTGGGATGTGCCGTAGCAGATAACTGCATTCGTATGAGCGAGCACTGAGGATTGTCTCTGGATCGGTCCTCAATATCGTGTATGTCGTAGATGAACTGAGATGAGCAACGCGTGGTATGTCTGATGAATTGTCCGTGCCAGAAACTTGATGTTAGTATTCACATATTTGATCTTCTGCGGGAATAACCTACCGGAGGGTAATTTTCTGTCAAGCTTTAGTGGTTTGAGCTGACAGGACGTTTAGACCGAGGTGTGTATCTTGCTGCCTACGACTGCAAGAGCTACATCTTTAGAAAGATGTCCTATGGATCGCCACTACAACAAGTGTCGTTAGATTTGCTGACCCGTGAATAATAAAAAAGCCAGATGTTGAATCACTCAGTCGGCTGCAGTGTGGCAACAGAATTCGGGGTCAATATGGGTTAGTAAGGCCGCGTTGGCCACTGAGTCTTGTACTGGATTAAGTTAGGTTGGCGGACACTGTTAAGGGAATGTTCAAGAAGACCAACATGAACTGGAACGATTGAATTCTCCGCAGAAGTGATAAATTGCCGTATGAGTGGACAATGGCAGTGGCGTACACAAGAAACGATCTCAAATGGGACGGGCTTTGCAGCTGTGTGGCGATGCAGGCGTCGAGTGACAAGGAATGTAAGTGGAAACTACCGAAAACACACGAAAACGTTTGGGAATGAAAGTTTCATTGTTTGATGGCGTTCAGACTTTGTGCGACCATTTGAGATGGTCTGGTTAGACGCGCTGGTTGGGCACGTATCCATCGTTAAACGCACGGTTAGTAAATGATGCAGACGGATGAACGAGGTTATCGGGCGATGGAATAATAAAGTGACCAGTGAAAATCGAGGATTGTAGTGCTATCAGTAACCTGGCTTATAACCTGTTGCCTCATTAAAAGGACACGCAGTACGGTCAAAGTGTGCAAAACGTAAACGTGGATAAGCCTAAGAATATACACTAAGTGGCGCGTATAGGAAAAAATCGATAACAACACTAAAAATAGATTACAAAGACTGTAGATTCTGGCCAGAATCTATGGAAGTTGTGTTCGGATCACTCCAACTGAAACTGATAGTTGGATGGCA